>PVIJ01019175.1:0-24281 GCA_004024925.1 Scalopus aquaticus
TCTCCTCTCCCTCTGGGATTCCTATGATTCTGATATTTCCTTTTCTCATGGTATCAGATAGTTCCTGAAGCTTTTCCTCATTCTTCTTCCTTTGTTTTTCTTTTTCCTTTTCTGTCTTGGTTCTTTCAGTATCTTTATCTTCCAGAGTGCTTATTCTTTCCTCCATGTGTTTTAATCTACTTTTATGGATCTCTACTAATGTTTGTAAATCCTCCATTTCTTTCATTTTCTTCTTTATGGATTCATTCTCGTTTTTCAGTTCTTCATTTATGTTCCTCAGTTCTTTGTTCTTCTCATTTAATTCTATTATTTTTTTATTATGGCAATTCTGAATTCTTTATCTGTTAGGCGGATGTAATCTTCTATGTCCATATTATTGGGTTCTGAAGAAGGATTTTCTTTCTGTGGTGTATTGTTTTGAGGGTCATTTGTAATTTTTTTTCTTCCTGTTGTTGGCCTTCTGCTTTACTCTGATCGTTGCATTCCTGTGCTATTGGTGCCGGCAGGCATGGTCCTTGGTTCTACTTGCTAGAGGGCGGCAGCGGCACAACCAGAGGGTGGAGGTGTGGCTGCACACGCGCAGGGCTGAAGGGCAGTGCCGCGGACGGTGCAGGTAGCTGGAGGGTGGGCGGGGCGCGGCTGTTTGCCGGCTGGAGGGCGGCTGTGCGCGCGCGCAGGGCTGGAGGGCGGGGCCTCGGAGGGTGCAGGCAGCTGGAGGGCAGGGCCGGGCAGTGCGGGGCGTGCACGCCTGGAAGGCTTTGGCTTGCCTCGGTGGGGTTGCCCTGACCTGGCTCCCTCTTCTGCTCGGGGCAGAGTGGGAAGTGCCAACCAAGCGCGGCTTTTGTTCTGCACTTCTCCGGCACCTGGAGGGCAGTTGCGGCAGCCTAGCCCGCAGTCTTTATCTGTGGGTTATGAAACTGACCACCTCCCGCGGTAATTCTCTGCCAGCAGCGCAGTGGAACTGCCTCAGGAGCTCTCGCTCTCTTGCACGGGACAGGACAGAAAGTTCCTATGGCGTGTGGCTTATGTCCTGTGTTTCTTCCGCACCTGTAGCTGGGAGATTTTTCTTTTTTCTCCCACGTTTCCTCCAGTGGTTAGCTATTAATAGTGTCACTGAAGGGGTGGGTAGACCACTACCCCAGAGTTCTGTTCCATACAGGAGCTAGAGTGCTGGTCCGTAATGGAGGTGGAGGGGAGGGGCCACACCGCGGCTGCCTGGGACTTTATTCCGTGTCCCACGAACTTCCCCAGTGCACTCTGCCCTCTCCAGGGCTCTGTTGCTACCTGGAGGGACTGCTGGTGTCAGTCTCGAGTTTTATCACTCTGCCGTGCCCGGGAAAACGCCTCTGCTCACCTTTTCTTTTTTTTCTGGGTTTCCTCAGGTGCCTCTCGTCTTGGTCTCCTGGTCCGGTTTTGTGTTGAGGGGAGAGGAGAGGGTATCTGGTGGTTCTTTCTTCTCCTTAATCAGTCTTTTTAGCTTCTTTCCAAGTTCTACTCACCCGTGAGGGTGTTAGATTTATGTAGCGTTTCTGGATCTTCTCTGGGTTTGGCTGATGTCTCTTTATAGGCAGCTTTTCTTTTGGGAGAGTTGATACTAGCGTCCCTTCACTGCCATGACGTCACCCCCCAGATACACTTTTTGAGCCCTTAGGCTAGTTACAGGGATGAATTAGATCAATGTGAATAAATGTGGAATTACCGTCATGACCAGTACTATGAATGCTAAGTACATGGTACTGTGAGAATAAGCACTTAGAATACCATAGTACTGAGTTAAGAATTTACTAAGTGTTTGTAGGATTAATTCACAAAGAACTTAGTACTTGAAGGATTTTTTGGTGGTTGGTAGGTTGTTTGCATTGTATTAGCACCTCAAAATCTTCCTCTCTAATAAAAACTGATCAGGCAGTGTAAAGCTTTGAGTAACAGGAATCAACCTGTCTTCTTACATCACAGGGTCAGTATCTACCATAAACTGTATACACTTGGAAAAACATCTACCATACCAAGACAGTATCTACCATAAACTGTATACGCTTGGAATAACAGTCATATCTTCAGTCACAGGACTTAAATATATAGGAAGAGAGTCCATGGCAATGGAAAGATGAAAAACTAGACTCACAGCTAATGACTTGTTATAAGGTGTCCCCTCTCAGCCACATTGCTTACCTGGAAATCGTCTTCTCTAAGGTCCCTGAAAGTCCTAAAATGCTGTTAACTCTTAACTCTTTAGGATGAGTTGTTTATATAGAGGGCTAGAACTTATAAATCCCTTTTTTTTGGTTATTTTTCTGTTTTCCTTATTCTTTCAAGTGCAGGGGTATTTTTTTGGAATTATTGGGATGGAACAATCTCAGAAAATTGGAATTTTTGAATATTGTTAGATTTTGGGACCTGAAATAAACTACTAGGGGGAGAGAGAGATCTATCTATATATGGTAATGCGTTCATTAACTATGCCTTATTACTGTGTAAAACCTTACTGCTGCTATGAACTATGAAAAGAGTAGCAGATTTGAAAAAATACAATGTCAAATGTTGCTTAACTTGTTCTCTCAAGTTAATGTTTGAGTCTTCCTTGTTTTCCACTATTCCTTTGTTCTCTTTTAGTACTATCATAAAACATTAGATTTTTTTATGATAAAATTTTGTAGGTTTTTAAAGCAAGCAAATAAGACATTTAAAAGTGTTCTGAAAATGCTGAATTTTTACATCAAAAAATTTAACAAGGAAAGTTAGAGTAACTTGCTATGAGATATAATTTGGTATATAAAAATTTTCATTATATATACAACTTATGGTATACTTCATAAACAATTAAAAGGTATAGTTTATTCTGTGTATTTTGGTTAACCATAATCATTTCTTTTTATGTAATGGAACAATTAGCCATCCAACACCATTCTCTACAGTTCAAATTTTATTAATATTTGAGGTACTAATTATAGCAGCATAGCGTATGTATGCTGTGCTGTTGTCTTTTGTCTCAAAAACAATGACTACACAGTTTTTTCAAGAGGCTTGTTTCCCAGATTTACGGAAAATAGCGAGACAAAACTAAAAACAAGGATCACTTCATGAAGCACACTTTTGTTTTTACTTGATGTAAATCTACGTTGATTTAAAATAAAAGATCAAAAAGTATATAGGTGAATATGGTTAAGTTTTACATTGTTTTATGTAAGAGGAAAAGTACAAGTGATAAAATGGCAACAACACAGAGCCTTTACGTAATGAAGTCCAGATTATGTAATTGCAAGCTGCACATTTCAAAAGTCTAATTTTTGAGCCACTTATTGATCATATATTGGGTTATTTTTAAAGGACTTAAAGTATATAACAGATGCTAGTCTTTGCTACATTTTTCCAAAGCTATACAGTTAAAAAGCAATTATCAGCTAACTTAAGGTCAGAAAAACAATGCTGAGACATTATTACTAAAATCATCTTGTCCAGTTTAACTATCAATTAATGAAAATTCCCAACTGTAAAAACCCAAGTCCTCAAAATTTGATCCTGAGATATATCCATATATCCTTTATAAAAGATGACTTAGAAATAACATTTTCCAAATTTTTTATTGGGTAAATTTTCAATCATACAGAAAATTTAAAGTATAATACAAGCCCACACCTGTACATCCTCAGAGTCAATAATTATCAATGTCTTGTTACATTTGCTTTATATTTGTATGTGTATAATTCTTGTTTTAAACCGAGCTCTATAAATAGGCTGTAGGATCATCTGCAGTGCTCCCCAACCCCATATTTCAGTATGTGTCTGCTAGGAGTAAGGATATTCTTTTCCATAACCACAATACTATTTGTATACCTAAGCAAATGAAGAATTTCATGTCCTCTAAAATCTCCATATGCAAATTTTCCCAATTACACAAAATGTCTTTTATTTATTATAAAGTTTTTCTTCTAGATTGGGCGCTGGTCCCTTCACAATTTGCACTTTAGGAATACTCTCAGAGAACCAGACCACACAGAATTTTCATGTAGTCTCTCATTTACTCCTCACAAGAACTTTGAACTTTACAGGGCATGTATCTTAATTTTGCCACTGAAGAAACACATTTAGAGAGGTTAATTTTTTTGCTGAATCATAAGGTTAGTACATAGTAGGGCCACGACTTGTTTTTTCTGCCTTTTCTACTCTTATTATATGAAGTGTTTAAGATTCTTTTCTCCCACCACCCTGTGATAGTGTGAGTGAGTACCTCTTGGTCAGAATCACAGCTTAGATCTGGAAGGCATCTTAGAGTTCAGTGTTTGTCAAAGGGAGCGCTACTGGCATTTTGAGTAGAGCTTTTCTTTCTCGTGTGAGACTTTACCTTGTCCTGAATGAGACTCAGCACAGCTGCCTTCCAAGTATCTTCTCAACTACTATGACAACTACATACTTTCAGATGCTCTGGAGGGGACTGGGATTACCCTGGATTGACAACCACTTACTCGTATAACCACCTTATTTTAAAGAAAGGAAACAGAATTAACTGTTATTCAACATTTGCTAGAGGACCTATACCATGCTGAGTTACTCATGTAACTGACTCTCACATCAGCCGTGAAGTACCGTCTTTATAGGTGAAAAAACTGAATGTCATTGCTTATGTATCTTGCCCAAGGTCACAGAGAAGGTGAGTGCTGGTGGCAGGATGGAAACTCAGATCTGCATTGATGCTGAAGAGTTTCTCTGTTTCACTATACGGCAGACCTAGTAAAACAGCTCTCATTTCTGTAATTTCTATTTTTTCTACTTCTAGTATCTTTTTAAAGGATAACCAATCAGAAAAAGTTTTGGAAACTCTTTTGATGATTTTTGTCAGTCATCATTTTGAGATTTAATGATTTCCTAAATTGAGTACATATATACAATGGAATACTATTCAGCATTCAAAAAAGATAAACACATGCAATTTGCAGCAACATGGATGGGACTAGAAGGGATCATGCTCAGCGAAATAAGCCAAAAGGAAAAAGAAAAATATCGAATGGTCTCACTTATAACAGGAATATAGGGGAACCAAATACAAGAGTGTCAACCAGCGAGAGAGGGGGTAAAACTGGGGCTCAGAACAGGGGAGAGGGGAGCACAGGGGACTGTGGTGACGGTTCATGGGTGAATTGGTGGTGGGAAACCTACAGGGAATATACAGTAATGTAAAAGACACAAATAAAAAAATAATAATAATAAAAATAATGATTTCCTAAATTGAATGCTCCATTTTAAATTTAACTCAGAATAATTTTCAAAAATGCCCTTGTGATGGTTATACAGCATTGTGAGTGTACCTAATGCTACATGACTTACACTGAAAAATGGTTACAGTGGTAACTTGTGTGTTGGGTATATTTTACCATAATAAAAAAAAATGTTTAAATGTCACTAATCCACTTGAAAACTTTGAACATTTTTTAAATTAAAATGCGAAGTTTTGGTGATAATCATTCTACTAATTGTGGTGGGTCACAATACTTTTATGATGATTCCTTTGGTTAAGACACATTTTTTAATCTGATTTGATTAAGACATACCTGATTTCACTTTTACAGGCGTTATTCTAGTACTACATCAGAACTAAACAAAGAATTCTAACTTCAAATTGATTGTTATTCAAACAATGAATACACATGAGAATTTTGCTTTGAAAGTATTATTTTCTTTCTTTTTAAAGTGATCATGAACCAGACAGAACATAATCTGACAGTGTCCCAGATCCCATACCCACAAACGTGGCAAGTGTTTTATGCAGACAAGTATACATGCAAAGATGACAGTGAGAATTCTCAGGTGGAAGATATCCCGTTTGAAATGATGTTACTAAACCCAGATGCTGAAGGGAATCCATTTGATCATTTTAGTGCTGGAGAATCTGGTAAGCATATGTATATTAAAATATATGTCCTAAATACAGAAAAGAGAGTTTTGCATAAATGTTATGTGTTTTTTAAATATTAAAAATTAAAAACAGCTTACATGTCCAATAGTAGGGAACCGGTTAAATGAATCCTCATCTAGCATATAACAGTTGTACTATTAAGTTAAAAAAGCAGAATGCTAAATATTATGTTGTGTGATTAGAAGTATGTTTAAAGTTGCAGAGTAAAACAGAAAGTCATACAAAAATATTAACTGTTTCCATATTTCAGGTGGTAGGGTTATGGATGGTTTTTAGTTTCTTCTATACATTTTGAATCTTGTTTCTGTGATACCCAGCATTTTTATAAACAGAAAAATGATAATAAATTGAGCAATCTGAACTGGAAACTCTGGTTAAGTAAGATCAGAAACTGTACTACTTTGTCTGGCTACCCTTTCACTAGGTTGTTTGAGCAAATATAGGGGTTTCTTTCACAGGTGCTTGAGCAAATATAGGGGTTCCTTTCACAGGCACTTGGATCAATGGCTAGGAAGTTATCAGAGTTAGGAATGATCAAAGTTTATAATGCTTTTTGAAATTAGATTGATTCTTATAAAATATTTCCTCAAAATTTTAGCTTGACTAGGTACTGCCCCGCTGGAGTGATACTCCTAGCCCAAGCAGAAGTGATTGACTTGTGATTTATGATAGATGTGCTCTAAAGTATTGTAACAGATTTGTAAGTTAACATGTCAGAATGAAGAGTAAAATTTATGGGCCAAAGAAAAGGAAGAGGGGTTGACCTTTCCATGAGTTCATTCCCCATTTGGAAGAGTCAATCAGATTAAAGAAAAATTAAATCCCATTACATTTCACTGGTTAGGTGGTTGACTGGAGGGAGGGCAGAAGCTGAGGCTCCATCCCACTAATCAGGCTACTTATTGCCAAGGGCAAGTTGGCACAGCCAGGAAAGCAACTTGAGGAGCAGATGTTATGGATAGTGGGTGACAGGAACTTAATGTCTCAAAGAATAAACATTTTCTTCTTAATAACCTTTGGTCTGAAAAAATAGGGACATTGTGACAACGGAGTGCTAAATGATTTAAAACTGTTAATTCTAGAAGTTCTTTTTATGGAGGAAGTGTGTAAGTGTAAACTACTCAAGTTGTTTTGGAATGCAAATGAACTTAAAGGTCCCATTTCCCCAAATGGTACTTTGGATCAGTGTAGAGCATTACTGGAAGCTAAGTCAGCCTGCTGTTTTCTTTTATCTGTACCGGAGATGTTGACATTTATTTCCATTGTTGTAAAGGTATGGATGAAACCCAGGACTATAGATAGCATGGGATGGGCAGGATGGATGGTCGCATCTAAGATCCTTTGTCACCGCAAGGCTTCATTCTTTCGTGTGACACTTATTTTTAGATTTGGCCCAGGCTCAGTAGGAAGCCAGCTCTGTGGTAGTCGCTGCAGTAGTCTCCTCTGCCTGTAGTCTGCCCTCTGGCCCTCTCGGAGCCAGGCCTCAAGGCTCTCCTGTTCCTGCCTTCCAGCAGTAGGTCTTTAGCATAAGAGGTCATTGTATTTATTGTGTGCACCCGCCAGACTGTACTGGATCTCCAAATGCTTTTTCTTGCCTCCTTATGTTGCCTCCCATTTCTGCATTCCTCGGATATATTTCCTCATCCCCAATTTGACATTTGAACATTGAACATAGGCCGTAAAGTGATGAAATTTGTGCCCTGTGCTGAGCTTGGGCCACCGAATCTCAGTCATGCTCTCACCCCAGCTTGCCTGGAGTCTTCTAGTCCTTTTACAACAGCTTGGATTTGGGTTAGTGTTTTCTTCAGCCTCCACACTAAGCATTCTGATACAACTCTTTGTCCTGATTCTTGATACACCATCTCCTAGGGTAGATTTTGGTTAGATGCTTGTACTTACTTCTAAACTATCTCTATTATACTGGAATAGGAACGTTACATTGGTCATGTCATCAACAATATTTAAATAAGGAACCAAAACTTCACTACCTAGGGTGTATTTTCTGAATGATGGAGGAGATGTAATGCAAAATAAGATTAGAACTAGACCCACACAAGAAAGTGGGGGTAGAAGAAATCAACATAACCATTAGCACAATCCCTAGGCCAGCTCCTAAGTTACAAAGCATAGGTAGGAGCTAGATGGCAGTCTCTAGGGCCAAAGATACGGAGATTGAGCCCATTGTAGAATCCGGTCTCTTTTCTTTTTTTAAAGATTTATTTTTCATTTATACATCCAAGCTGGGGTACAGACCAGAGGTGTGGGGCAGCGAGAGGGTTCACCAGAGACAGAGTGGGGAGCAGAACAGGCAGATCAGAAACACACTGCTGAGGGGAGCAGCAGGCGAGGCAGGAGAGGTCTTGCCGCACCATGTGGGATTCTCCCCGGCCGGGCGTCGAACTCGCGTCACCGCTGCCGACAGCTCCACAGCGCAGCGCTTAACCGCTGCGCCACCAGGGAGGCCCTGGTCTCTTTTCTAATTCTAGTTAGCCAGTAACCAGACAGCCATCCTCAAAGATGAGCCCCTCCCAACCGAAAGAGGGCTATATCAGTGCCATCCGGGCAAGAACTCGGGGCAGCCATTTCTCTGCCCACCTGTACCTATGCAGGTGCTTTCCTTTACCAACTCTGTCTCTCTGCAGGGCAGCGGCCTGCCTGTCTGCCCGTGACCTGCACCACGCAGGCCTCTCTCTTAGCAAACCTGCCCCTTCAGAGGGGCAGCTCTTCCTGTCCACTTATGTCTGTACAAGTGCCCTTTACTTCCTTGTCCTAATAAACCTGTTCATTAGGTATAACTGAGTCTGTGTCTCGTGGAGAAACTTGTCATGTGCGGCCGAAGGGAGCTCTGGGGAAACCTTTCCCAGGGTGAGCCCAAGGACCCCGCTCTGCTCTCAAATCCATCGACTCTAAAACGACATCATTTAAGCATGTGGTTCTGGGCAAGGCTAAGTGCCAAAAGTATTCAAATTTGTTATGTGAATGGCTTAATTCCTACGAATCACATCATTATATCGATTAAAATTTAAAAAAACCTTAAACTATGATTCATATTAATTACATTGTCAAAAATGTGATTAATTCTACAGTGAGGTCTAAATGGTTCTCAACTCACCACTGTCTGTGCATCTGGAGAACTTAAAAACATCGAGATTCCACCTCCAGAGACTCAGATTTGGTTTTGGGGTAGAAACCAAGCTTTGGCGGCTGCTGAAAGCTCCTAGGTGGATTCTCATGCATGGAGCCCCTTGTCTGCCCCCCTGTACCCCACAGGGTTTGGAGAGTGTTAGTCTTAGCAGGATGTTAGCAGAGACCCCTCCTACTCTGTAGTCTCAGGTATAGAATTTGATTCGAGGGCTAACCCCTAACTGCTCATTAGAAACATTTGCTTTCCTGTCTAATCTTTTGCCCTGAGAAAGAAAAACTGATTTGCTATGCTTTTTACCAAGATTTGCTTGTTAAATCATTTAGCTGAGAGGTTTGAGTTAGGATAATCTGGTGCAGATAGCTACAGTTAGTGTTATATGTTGGTCTGATTAAATTTATAGTTTATTTTTTTTTTTTGAAACCAGTATTGATTTTATATCTACCAGGCTTTTGCTTATATTGTAGTCTTGGTCTAGATTAAAGGGGAAAAAAAGCAACAAACTAAGGCAAGTGTGATGACACACGACAAAATAGGAATTTTTATATGATACCTAGGAATATCACACTTTAAGTTAGAATAAAATAAAACTGCTTCTTAAAAAAAAAAGCAGATCTTGTTCACTGCATCTATGTTCTTGTTAGAGACCAAAAGAGAAGCACCCAGAGTCACGAGAGTTAAAGCAGTCTCATCTAAAGTAGACTGGTTTTCATTGGGATTGTTAGTACAGGCCCTAGCACGTCTCACTGTTTTTAAGATTCCAGATATGTTCATTCTCTTCTCTTATCCCTTTGTTTCCCAAAGATAGTGAATTGGCTCTCCCATTGAGCTTTGGTAACTTTTTGTAATGTTTTGGATTAAAGTAGCAGAAAACTAATGCAAGTGATATAGGCCATAAGAAAATGGATTGTATTTCATAACAAGAATTTCTGAAGCCTCTTCGGGTGATAAATTCTGCATTTCTCCACCCTGCCATCTTCTGACTGCCAGCTTTGTCCTAGCCCAGGTCCCTCATGTCTGCATTTTCTGTACTTTTGAGACTCATATTTAAATAATGGCAGAATTCAGTTATCTCTCTTTAATAGCAAAGAAACCTTTCCCAGAAGCTCTGTGTTTCCATGTTGTTGGCCAGAACTGGGTCACATACCCTTACTTGATAGTATCATAAGAGCAATGTAAGTTAAGATGTCAGAAGACAAGGTAGACGATGGTGCCAGAGAAAGGGGATTGGCAAGTGTGTTGGAATTTCTCTGATTGGTTTAACAAATCATGTATCCTGAAGACTTGATTGACCTTGGAGCTCTGAAATGGCAAGCCCCCTGGGCGGCAGAGTATCTGTGTGAGCTGTTGCTGCTCAGGACCCCAAAACCTGCTTTCTTTTTTCTTACCCTTTCTCCTCCCATCGCCCATCATTTAGCTGAACCTGAATTATTGGAACTGTTCTCTACGTTTTCCTCCTGCAGAATTTTGCCGACTTTTCTTTCCATTAAGTTTGCCTTAAAATCAGTGCATTTCCTGTTAATATGTTTGTTACCTTCTGCATGCTCATTTCAGAATATTTTTCTTACTTGTGCATAGGTCAGATTTTATACCTAGTACTCATGTGTTTAAAATTAAATTTTAATTTCAAAGTGAACAAGCATACATTGCTTTCCTGTAAATGATGTAGTAGAACAGAAGTAAAGTTGATAGAGGAAAAGAAAAACAGAGACTGCTTCCTAAAGGTGGTTTATTAGAAAGAATACTGAACATACAACCAGCCTTTACCTTTAAAGTATCTTTCGGACAGAGTCAAGGTAATAATAATTTATGCAAATTCAGTCAACAAAAGTGCAGGACAAATATCCTAGTCGAAGTTACTTATCTCAGCAAATAATTTGTTGGTTGTAATGTTAGTTTTTTCCTGGAAGATACATTTAATTTTGACTAATCCAAAAACATTTTCTCCTGGTGAGATATCTTGTTTTCAATATTATTCTGATTATCCAGCATATAATCTGAGGATTTTTTTTTTTATGGTGGATGTGTACAATCTAACGGAGAATGAAATGTTCTCTTGTAATGGATAGTCTGTAAAGTGTTAAAAATAGACAAAACTTTAAATAGAAGAATGTCATATCCCAGAAGGACAGATAAAAACTAAGGTTCAGGGCCTCCCTGGTGGCACAAGGGGTTAAATCTCAGCACTGTCAAACTATCCCCAGCCACTGCAGCATGAGTTCGATCCCCGGCCAGGGAGCTTCCCACATGGTGCAGCAGACCTCTCCTGTCTCACTCAATGCTCCCCTCAGCAGCGTATTTCAGTAGATCTGCCTGTTCTGCTCCCTACAGTGTCTCTGGTGAATCCTATCACCACGCCTACTCTGGCCTACACCCCAGCTTGTATGCATAAATAAATAAAAATGAAAAAAAAAAACAGATTCAAAGAACATAAAGAATTTTACTGACCACAATTAAACATGTTTAGAATGTCTCCAGACTTGCTCTGTTAATATGACAGCACCAGACTTTTGCTCTCATTTTGTCCAAAGCTGAAATACTTCCTATATAAGGAGTTTGAAAAGAAAATATACCTCTTCTGTTATTTGAACTTCTGATCAGGAAGTCTAAAGCTGCTTTTTCACCTGCACAGGAGAAATGAACTTGTGACATTTATATGCACGGAGCGAGAGAGACACCCAGTGGCTAAAAACACTCCTCGCCTCTTCTTTCTTTTCTCCTAACCAAGCCAAAAAACATGATTAAGATTGAACTGTTCATTATTTTTCCTATCCTTGTATCTTCTGAATTGCTTCTCCAAAATGATTTTCTACGTAATGGAAATATTCACTTCTCCACCTGTGAGTTGGCATTTTTACCCAATGGGAAACTGAAGCAGGTTCAGTGTTCTCAGTCAGAGTGGAATGATTGCATTTCAGATTGCGGTTCAGCTACAGATTCAAAAGAAACAGTACGTGGCCACCGTTACTATGCCCCAGCATTAGCGATAGAATATAAAAGCCCCAAGACTAGGCTCTGACGCTAGCTGTGACAAGTAAATGTAAGCCAAAGCTCAGAGCTAGCCTTCTGGTTTGCATGAATATTTTCTGAAACTTCTGAAAAATGAAGACACAGTCTAGAGAGTTCAGGTAACACAGAAAAGGGGGTGTTTGTTGTAAGGATACATAAAGCTGCTAGTAGGAACTGGAGCGTACTTAATGACTGACTGGTACCACTTTTAATATAAAATCTGCACGTTTCCTTTATTCTTATCTTTACCAACCAAATGGCTTTGTTCATTTGAAATTTCTGCTTACTCAAAACTTTGATTTCATCATGGCCTAGTTTGACTCCTCTGCTCTGTCCCAACATCAGTTCTTTCAACTTCAGTATCAGTTGCATCATCCTTTCTGTGTTATGTGGTTGGGTTCCTCAGAACACTACGATTAACCTAATTTATCTTTTGAGAACCATCTTAGGCTGGGGCTGGGCTGGGGCTGGGGCTGGGCTGGGGCTGGGGCTGGGGCTGGGGCTGGGGCTGGGCTGGGGCTGGGGCTGGGGCTGGGGCTGTTCTTCGGATCGGTAGCCGTCTGGCCCGTGTTGTAGTTGGGTTGCATGTGCAGTGAGCGGGGGTCTCCTGAGGCTTCCTCCTGGACAAGCTCCATAGGAATGGACTGCGGTAGGGGCTTTGTTCGTGACGAGTATTTTCAAGTTTTGCACAAATTGAAATTTATGGGGATGGTACATTCCAGGGCTGTGTTTTCTCATGCTTCGCTGCGTTAGACTCACCCAAAGACTCAGAAAATAAAGATTGCCAGCCCTTCGCCCCCCCAGTTTCTGATGTAGTAGATCTGGAATCTGGTCTAAGAATTTGCATCTCTGACAAGTTCCCTGGTGACGCTGCTGCTCCTGGCCCAGGGATCACACTTGGAGAACCACTGTCAGGGCATATTAAACTTGTTTACTGGATAAGTCTGTTTCTAATCTTCTTAAAAGAAATTCATTTAGGAGATACAATGTATATATAATTGAATGCTGGAAATAATTGATTCATTTACTGTCTTGCACAAAACTAGGATCTTTTGGGTTGTCTCAGACATAGTCCCTGCCCACTGTGCTTTTTTCTGGATTGGCTTTAACAAGTTTAGTAGAATCTGCCTACTTAGAGTTAAAACTTTATCCCAAAGTAGGAAAGTGTTTAAATTGCAATAATTACCCTCCCCCGATTTTTTTTCTTACAAAAGTGAATGCTATGACTCCAATTAAAAAGCAAGTTCTGGAAATATATTGACAGGAAGATTTGAAAGCAACCCAACACTATAACTGGCTTGTTTTACTGAAGCAAACTCCTTTCTTCTCTTACAGGATTACATGAGTTCTTTTTCCTACTAGTCCTAGTGTACTTTGTGATTGCTTGCATTTATGCTCAATCATTGTGGCAGGCTATTAAGAAAGGAGGACCCATGCACATGATTTTAAAGGTTCTGACAACTGCATTGCTGTTACAAGCTGGTTCAGCTTTAGCTAATTACATTCATTTCTCCAGGTAACTCAAAACCACTAAAACTGTGTTCATCATTACGTCTAATTAATCCTAATTAGTCCACCAAAATTATGCTTGCTTTGATTATAAACTTTTTTTTTCACATTTGTAATTTACACTAATACTCTCCTCTTCAATTCCTCAGTTACTCCAAAGATGGAATAGGGGTACCTTTTATGGGAAGTTTGGCAGAATGTGAGTATCTTTCTGAGCATTTTTTTCAAACTTGCTTTATCTGCTCCTTCTTTGTTCGCCTTTTAAGTTGCTTTTTGTCATAATCAATTTTTTTTTATCCAGGATTGCTTAGATTTCAGCTCCTCTAAAACAGGGCTACAGATTTAGGTCCCCAGATATCCCGTTTAGTTCCTTCTTAACGATAGGTAATATGTGTCTCTTGTTACTGTTTTTAGAAACTTACTTGTTCTCATTTTATCCTCAGTAGCAGCTCAGGGAAGTAGACACTTTCCAAAGACTCTGGGCTTGATGACGTGGACTCATTCCCAGTGTCACTCAGAGTAGGAACCAAGACACAGACCCACGTTTTCTGACCCAGAGGTGGTGTTTTTCCTGTTGTCATCCTTTCTTCTGACCCTTTTTCTCTATTTCTGTGTACTTTGCCTTTTCAGAGCTCAATTTCCTCACCTAAAGTGCATTAACTAATTTATTGCAAACGTTCTGTCCTTTGCAGTCCAGAGAGGAGACCTGCAGTTAAGCTGACATCACACCCTTGTTCTTTTATTTATAAGAGGAACTCATATGAAGTAATTTTCCAATAAAATATGGTGGAAAAAATACATCAAAGTTTGCATAACCGTGACTTTTTCAAGAGAACTTCAGAGGGACATCAGGTTACATGTCACTCTCAGTCCTGGAAAACTGTTTAAGATTTACTCAAAAAGAGATTCTGACTGAAAAACTATTCTAGATTTTATATTTCCATATTTTTCCTGTGGTAGTCTCACTCTCTAAAAAGAGTATCTTATGGTAATATTTCTCTGTAATCATCTCAGATCTGCTTACCCTGATCTTGCTGCCTCCTTTTAGATTATAAAACTTCTAGAACCTTTTGTCTTCCTTGTGAAGGTGATGTTTACTGTAAGGATCAGGACTTCCTTCTCCTCCTTCTCTAGAGAGCCCTGGTATCGCCCACTGTTCTCTCTTAGATGATTCTGGATGTCATAGAATCTTAAAGCTGGACAGACCCTTTGAAATAATTTAGCTTAAGCACTTTAGATGAGGAAGTTGAACTCCAAAAAGGCAAAGCACACAGAAACCCATTAGTGGCAAAGGTATTAGTAAATGAAGGACTTTTGGACTTTTGTGTTTGTCTGCACTATAGAAAACAGTGTTATAGGCTCATTGGCATCTTCACTGTAGGTTAAAAAGCAGAGATTTTTGTTTATAGATCTGTAATAAATCAATGACGCAAAGTTTTCGGTAGTTCTGACAAAAGGTTTGGTTAGTTAAATGATTAAAATTTTAAGATTTTTAATCCTATCCCATAGATAGGGATTTTTGTGTGATCTGTAAATTTTATCTGGAATTAGTTATTTTTCAACAACAGTTAGCAGTGTTCTATCTTCACAATTATGATATCATGTCAATATGTGCATTACTTAGTATGTAAAGAAATGCCAGGAAATCAGGGTTCTCCCCCTGCCCCCTGGCCCAGGTAAATGTTGCTAAAGGCCATATACATAGGAATAATTCTTTGGCTAGCTTCTTTAAGTAACTGAGTATGTATTTGTGAAATGTTTAATAAAAATAATTGACATCATAGTCATTTAAAACCTATGATTAAAGAAAATTGTGCTCGAACTGAAAGGACATGACATATTATCAAATGTAGTGACAAGTCATTATCAGAATTTATTATTACAACTCTGTAACCATAAATGTGGCATTTCCAATTTGAATTGGGAATGCAGAACAGGGGTAAGACCTGTCAAACTATATCTGAAAAGGTATATTATTAATAGATTTTTGCATGCAGTTTTAAATTTATAACAGTTGTACTATAATTAGTTTTATCTGTTTCTCCAAGAAGTAAAATTTATAGACTTCAAAGTTATGAATAGCAATTTGAGGTAAAAGTTTTATTTTGTTAAATTGTGATCAGAAGTTCATTCCAAAATCGACATTAAGGACACTGATGAGAATGTGATTATCTTTTCTTGAAATCCATAAATACTGACTTCTAAGAGATTCATTGAATTTAACTTCCCTGCAGATTGGGGTTGACACAGGCAGGCTACTGGCTCCCTCTGAAGTAGCCGCTGCCCCTGCAGTGTGAGTGACGACCGCCTGGGGGCGCCTCGCACTCAGGCCGAGCTCAGGGCTCTGATGCTGCAGCCGCGTGCTCCTATTGTCCTGCTGTTTCTCCTGAATAGTTTCCAAACACACCCTTCGAAGCATTATAATCTAGCCATCAGAGAAAATCCCAGACGTGAAGGTGCTAGAACTATCCACTTTTCAGAAATTAAAGATTTTTTTAAATAAATAGTGAATTCTAAATAGAAATATGTAGTTGCAAAAACTAAGAAACAGGGAGATTTATTGTTTGCCTTAATAAAGACATCTGGGCATACACACACAGCTATCTTTGTAAATGTTTTTAAGTAGAAGTATTGCCATTTTTAATGACTTTCATAAATGTTTACAAATTAAATATCAAAGTTTTAATTCTTTAGAATTATTACCTGAATGTTTCTCACTGAATTTCATCTGCTTCCCTTTGAAAACATTTATCTTTTTGTGGTTAAAAAATGGTATTTTTTTTTTTGATGTAAAAAGGATCAGATTCATTATATTGTGAAAACTCGCTTCACTTGGTTCTCATTTTCCATTAGTTTTTGACATCGCTTCCCAAATTCAGATGTTGTACCTGCTTCTGAGTCTGTGCATGGGTTGGACAATAGTCAGAATGAAGAAGTCTCAGAGCAGACCTCTCCAGTGGGATTCTACTCCCGCGTCCACTGGCATCGCCGTGTTCATTGTCGTGACCCAGGTGAGTGTTGGCGCTCAGCGTCTCTGCTGGTGTTTAGAAATGCGGACCAGACAGGATTTCAAAACTGAAAACTCATTTCAAAACTGAAAGCTGGGACCATGTGGACTATGTGTCATTTTAAAGTGCTTTAAAGATTTTTCAAGAGTAACAGATCAAGCAACCAGTTAATCTGGTTCCTGCACATGCGGAGAATATGTAAATTGCAGAGTTTAATTGTAATTTAACTGAATTTGAGCTTCTTACCAACTTATGTAAGCACAGTATATTTAATGTTAGGTTAGATTCTCATTTCTTGCTTCATAGTTATCTTTTATATTGTCTGACACTTAGTACTCAACATTAAGTGACTCGGGATTTGCAGTTCGTCTACTGACAAGGATCTTTAGGCCTTTTATATGAAAGCGTTCAAGTGAATACCTGAGATTAATGAGAAAAGGAAAACATAGGATTAAAAAAGAGCAGGACCTTATTTTTGATAACAAATACAAAAACAAACTTGCCATTTTTAAAAGGCCCTCTTTCTGTTTTTGTTTTCTTCTGTAGCAATACTGTAGACATTGTTCTAGGATCTCCATATGCCTACAAGCAGTGGATTTATAAAAGTTAAAGGAAAGGCATAAAATCAGTTATATTGAGTTCGTGGCCATCATTAGCTCTAGATGAAGACAAAATATACCTTGGGCTCTATAAAGGACATTATCGTCCAACTTTAATGTATTAAGTAAGTTAAAAAATTCCTAAGTGAAGGATGAGATGTGCTTTGTCTTTGCCTCCCTAGTATTTTTTTAGCACAGTAGGTGCTGGATGAAGTAGGTGTATTGGATTTACACGACTGAATTAGAAAGAGACCATAACACAGACAGTGACATTTAGAAAGGACAGGATGTCTGGAAGCAAAAGCTAAAGAGAAAGAGCTGAATTACAAGTGATTCAAATAGGGCAAGATTCTACTAAATGCTTTTGATTCAGGATTTATGGAGAGTAGTGTTAATAATCAGGTTAAGTTCTCGTTTTTCAATTAATAGCTTTTTTTGAAAATTGCATTTTATCATGGTAATTTTTTTCAAGATTTTTTTTATTTATTTATGCATACAAGAACTAGGGTGAGGCCAAAGGGTGGGGTGAGGGTGAGAGGATTCACCAGAGTCAGAGTGGGGAGCAGAACAGGCAGATCTGAAATCCACTGCTGAGGGGAGCAGTGGGGAGACAAGGAGAGGTCTGCTGTGCCACGTGGGTCAGCTCGCTGGCTGGGGCGTGGTTGGCAGTAGCTGCAGTGGTTGGCAATAGCTTGATAGCACTGAGAGTTTAACCCCTGCACCACCAGGGAGGCTCCCTTATCATGGCAATTTTAATTCACTTCATAGGCTATGACTACCCTATGTGAGCATTATAAAGAATATGTTAGACATGGCCTTAGACTCCAACAGCAACCCACGGAAGGTAGATGAAACAGGCATATAACACATATGCTGATGTGTGACCTGCGGAACGCAGGCATGTACTTACGCTGCCTGTCTCATTGCCTCTGTGGGTTGCATTACAGAAGTGACGTGACCAATGTTTCGTAAGATGGAGGCAACGTGGACACTAATCTTTACGGAGCAGCAATAAACAGAAGAGTTTAGTGAGGAACTTTCTGCGCTTCTTTCTGTTTATTGTTACAGTAATAATACTGGGGGTGGGGCAGTCAACCAACAAATAAGGGTGAATACCAGTGCCCTTGCTGAATTACAGTGAATATTAAAGATACATTCTCCTTTACTCAGGGAGGGCACTGTGAAATATGAACTCAACCATCTGACTCATTAAAATAGATACTGAGATAACTGAACGTTATCTTGAGACAATGGGCTTGAGTGGAGAACAGTTTCCTTCCTAATAGGCTACTGAAGAAAGTTTATATTTATCCTCATAGTCTTTTCATCTGATTTTTAGCCTTAGCGGTGTCTTACTTGAATCATGGTAGCAATAACGCGTTTTTTTTCTTTTGTATGTTTTCTTACTTGATAAAAATCCTTTTTCTTCTGGTTCAGGGTATCAGCCAGGAAAAGTCTATGCCTGTGCTTCTAGTGTGATAACATTTACCGCCTCTTAAGGATGTTTAGATACTACTACATAAGGCGATGTTCATAAAGTGATAAAAAAGTTCTTTCTTGTAGATGAGCATGGTTTTTTTTCTCTCTCTAAACATAATATTTTTTGCAGAGTATTTTGCTACTTTGGGAACAGTTTGAAGATACCACTCCCCACAGCTACCATTCACACCACAACCTGGCGGGGATCCTTCTGATCATTTTGAGAGTTTGCCTGGCATTGTCACTAGGCTGTGGGCTGTACCAGATCATCACCGTGGAGAGGAGCACCCTGAAGCGGGAGTTCTACACCACCTTCGCCAAAGTGAGTGCTTGCGCGGAAGGCGGCTCTTGATTGTCCCTCCCCTGCTGTCCTTGCAAAGCGGTGCGCACCGGCATGCTGCCACTCACTAAACATGCTGTGTGCCAGGCACAGCTCTGAGCCCTGTGTGTGCTTCAACTCATCTCCTCTTCTCAGCCTGTGAGACTGAGATTTTCTTCGCCTCCACTTGCACAGCCTGAGGAAAATTAGTTTCCATGTAATCTTTAGCAGGTCAGTTTTGACTGCATCATAATTCCATTATCAATAGGGACTGCATGTTTTTGTCGTAGTATCAGAATTTGTTAGACCTAAAAAAATTAGACTATGCTTTGCATTTCTCAGAAACGAAGTCACTGACTCTGAGCTGTTGGTCTGGGCCTCACGCCTGTTTCGTAGCTCGGGGCACGGACCTGTCCTTCCTCTGGAGCCCGTGGAGCCTGAGGCCGCTGCCGGTTCTGTTTCAGTCCATCCTTGTGAGGCCACACTCACTCGGTCCCCCTTTCTATATCCTTCTTGTGCGAGTGGATCCAAAAGCAAATGTGATTTTTTTTCTATGCCATTTACTAAAAGAAAAGCTCCGGAGCGGGTTTGGGACAGCCATCACAGACGCGCGCCTCCCTAGAAGGCGGCGTTCTGCTGCCAGTCTGCCCTCATCCTGGCCATGCCGAACACAAGCTAGTAACCGCGATGAGCCGCTTAGTCAGCCGGGCTGCTGAGATGCCGCCTCTCCCGCTGCGGCGCGTCGCAAGCCGCTGCTCAGCCGGGGAAGCCACTTCAGGCTTCTGAGCACCCAGCAGCAGAAATGCCAGTCACTTCTTCCGCTGGGGGCAGTCGTGCTTGTTGTTTGAAGAAGTTTGTATCTGTGTAAAGTGTTCAGAAGCAAAATTATTTTTTTGTTTCATGTTTTAAACAAAGCCACACTTAAGAATATTATTGTTCTGTTTTCATTTAACTTTTCCAATAGATTTAAAGAGCAAGAAGTATTTAGAGAGTACCCAAGTGTGTTTCTTGCCTCTCCCATCGACTCAGTTACCCCCCCCTCATTTAGTAGCTACTGTTAATCCTCATGGACCCTACCAGAGAGTTCTCGGCATGTTCTGCGTTTTCCTTCATTTTTATAGAAAGTGTAATATAAAAAGCGCCTGTCTCTACATTGTGGTTTTTGTTCTTTTTCCTTCAGTGTACCAACTATCTCCATAAGTACTACTGATTAACTTACTTTTTATTGCAAGTTGAATTCTGGAAAAGCGAATATTACCATGGTTCTAAGAAACACAGAAAAGAAATATTTGAAAAGTATAATGTTGACTTGCCCAAGTCCGCTCTCCCCTGTACCTACCGTAAGTGGGTAACCATGGGCAGTTTCCGGTGTCTGCTCACATGCAGATCTGGGTGTGCAGTCTTACTTGTTTTGTTTTTACAGCAGTATTATACATCCTAACATGCTCTTCTCGAATATCAGTTCATTACTCACACTGATGTGTTTGGAGTATATCAAAATGTATGTATGTAAGAGTGATACCAATATGAAGATTTTGAATCCTCCAAAAATACCCATTTAGTCAGAAGCAAAGTATTATGCCACATCAACAGCGAATTTATTTCTACATTTTCTTACAAGTTGTTCTCTAAATGCGCATTGAGATCAATCGGGATCTCCTAAGTATGCGGTAATGTGTTTTATAGGGTTCGTTTTGAAATAAAAATACAGCTGTGCTTATTTGACTTGTTTTTCATTTATTTCAGGGCTGTATCTTGTGGTTCTTATGCCATCCAGGTCTTGCCTGCATTTCTGTCGTTTTTAGTGACTACCAAAGAGATAAGGTAAGTAATATGCATCATCATAACAGTTTTTTCTAGTGTTTATGGGAAGTTATTAAAGTCAGAAAGGTGTTTTATTCATTCAGAGGTTTCTTGAGTTCTTGAAAATAAAACTTGAAAGCAAAATAATGAACCGATGAGTTTATAAATTAGAAGTTTAAAATCTAAAAGAAAGGCCTCCCTGGTGGTGCAGTGGTTTAAGCACTGTGCTGTGGAGCTGTCAGCAGCGGCGACATGAATTTGACGCCCGGCCAGGGACATTCCCACATGGCACGGCAGACCTCTTCTGCCTCGCCTGCTGCTCCCCTCAGCAGTGTATTTCTGTCAGTCTGCCTGTTCTGCTCCCCACTCTGTCTCTGGTGGGCCCTCTCGCCGCCTCACACCTCTGGCCTATACCCCAGCTTGTATGCATAAATAAATAAATCTTTTTAAAAAAAATCTAAAAGAAAAAAAATTTTTTTTTTTTACATACAAGCTGGGGTACAGGCCAGAGGCGTGGGGCGGTGAGAGGGTTCACCAGAGACAGAGTGGTGAGCAGAACAGGCAGATCAGAAATACACTGCTGAGGGGAGCAGCGGGCGAGGCAGGAGAGGTCTGCCGCACCATGTGGGATTCTCCCCGGCCGGGCGTCGAACTCGCGTCGCCACTGCTGACAGCTCCACGGCGCAGCGCTCAACCGCTGCGCCACCGGGGAGGCCTAAAAGAAAAATTTGAAAGTTTAGCTAAGTCAAAGATGGCAAATAGATTTTGTGATTCTCATTTTAGCTTATTTCATAATGCTGTTTTATACCGTATTATTTCATGATACTGTTTTATGAATTAAAGTGGAGAACACATACTGCATCTTTAAGAAAAAGTGGTTAAACTCTTTTGCTACATAAATGTAAAAATGAAAAGCAAGATAGATTTATAAATTCAGTCTGGTCATTTTAACAGACTGCAGAGGGGAGCAGCCCGCCCCAGTTGGCCAGGCTCCCACTGTGTCGCTACCTCCCTAGGTAAGCAGTCCCCAGCGTCTCCGTTCCCCAGCGGAGTCTGCCACGAGCCCTTCGCGGGCTGTGCAGGGTGTCCTTGAACACACAGGTGTTTGCTGAGCCTGAGCTACTTTCAAAGGGTAAACGGAGAGGAAGGTTGTCTACAGAAGTAGAGAAGAGACTTGGGAATGTCTGAAAGAGCTTTTAGAGTGCTATTCAAGATTCATCTTTATTCCTCTTACTAAATTAGCCAGGAACTGAGTTGTCTTATTGCTTTCTATGTGTGCATACACTGAGGAGAGAATGCTTTAGTAAATGTTTCTTTTGTGCCTTATTTTGGGATCTGTAAACTGACTCTTAAAGGAATTTTCCCTTTGAGCAATTACAGTTCTGAACATTAGAAGTATTTCCCTATGGACAGTTTCTTTGATGAACTGTGCCAGTGTGCAGATGGAGGATGGCGTAGCATGTGTACGTGAGAAGTGGATATACGGTCATGATGAATTGAAGATGATTTACCTGTTTTTACATGTGTTGAGGCATTGCCTTTCTTTTCTTTCCAGATTGTCACAATAGGCGTTATCCTGTGCCAGTCTGTTTCCATGGTTATTCTCTACAGACTCTTCCTGTCCCACAGTCTATACTGGGAGGTTTCCTCACTTTCCTCAGTAACGCTACCGCTGACCATCTCGTCTGGACACAAAAGTCGGCCTCACTTCTGATGCTCGATTTTGTCTAAGAGAAAAGTGAATTGGTTTAACAGAGTGCAATAAGGATCCACGTGCAGTGACTTTGTTTTCATACTTCTGGTATGAAAAATTGAACCGAGAAAGCAGAGCATGTTATTTTATATAACTGCATTTAAGCAGTACCAAAACTGAAAACAGGTAATAAATGATATGTTTTGAAATATACTTAATAAACTTTCAAGAAAGAGCATTGTTATAACCTGATTTATGCAATTTCCAGTTGGAAATAAAGATGAAAGGATTATATGATATTTTCATAGGAGATTCACTACTTATAATGCCTCATCTTCTATAGTTAACTCAGGTTGATACTCTCACATAGAGTAATCAGTTAAATGATTACTTGCTTATCCATATCTAAACCAAGTCCAATTACAAAATCAGTGTGATACACTGATTCAAAACTGCTTCGTTTTATGCTTTAAGGAAAATGCATTTCATAATGGAGTTTAAAGGAACTAAAAGTGAAATTGCTTCAGAAAATGAATATAAAACATGTTCACAGTTAAATAAATAAGCTTTTTATTTGTGGTCAAGTTAGTCTCCATTTTTGGCCTATCAGTTTTGACTCTACTTCGGGTTTTAACTTAATTAGCAAAGAGTTCTGACAGATTATTTATGAAAAATAAAACAGATATATGCATTGCAAGGACAAAGGGTTTTAAAATATGAGCACTTTGGTGAAAGGACAAGCAGGTTTACATGTTTAAAAAGAAAGAAGGAAAGTAACGTGATAGGGTACTAAAATTTTAATTCCAACAGAATTCTTTTCTCTTACATTGAATCCCCAATCATAATTAAGCCGTATACACAGATTAAATTAACAGAAGCATTTCACATAGATGTTGGTTTCAGTTATCAACTACCCATGAATTCCTGCCCAAGGATACTTAATCAGGATTAAATTTTCTATGAATAATTGAAAAACAAAATACTCACTGGATTTGTTATAATCCATGTTGGCACTAGATTCTAAGTGGTTGCCATCTTGAATCCTTTGTAATAAAGCCATATTTTCTGTGTGTGTGATGCCCCAGTGGTGAGTATGCTAGCTAAAACATACTCTACAAATGCCTGTTGAAAGGTTTGTTAAATGGTTGTTGATACCTGCGGTGTGAAGTGAATCTAGCCATTAATCGTCACTGATGAGAAATTATTCGGTTGCGGTCTGTCCACTTGTCCTGGCCTTTTCATTTCTACTTCTGGCTTAAAAAAATATTTTTTATCTACTTTCAAAGGTATTACAATTTTAAGCAAGAAATGGTGCGCTGATCTGGTAACTTAACTTTAATTAAATAGCTAAAATAAGTGTGGCACAACTTAAAAATAGCCGGGCTTCATTGTTGTTTTTCCTTCCACCTGGTCTCGCTGGAAATGAATATTTAAAGGCAAAATATATGTGTTTGTCCATAAAATGTATAGAAGAAAATATAGGCAAAACTCTACAAGACATACATCTCAGCAAAATCTTGAAAGACACATCCCTCAAAGCGAAGGAAGTGAAAGACAAGATAAACAGATGGGATTACATCAAAATAAAAAGCTGCTGTACAGCAAAAGAGACATTAACCAAAACTAACAGACACCCTACCAACTGGGAAAAGATCTTTGCACACAACACATCTGATAAAGGACTGATAACAAAAATTTACAAGGAACTCACACAACTCAACAAAAACAAAGCCAATAACCCAGTCAAAAAATGGGCAGAAGAGCTCAAAAGGCACTTCTCCAAAGAAGAAAAGCAAATGGCCAACAGAT
>PVIJ01019176.1:0-24245 GCA_004024925.1 Scalopus aquaticus
ACTAATCCAAAAGGATACATGCACCCGTATGTTCATTGCAGCACTGTTCACAATAGCAAAGGTATGGAAGCAACCCAGATGTCCAAAAATAGATGATTGGATCAAGAAGATGTGGTACATATACACAATGGAATACTATTCAGCATTCAAAGAAGATAAACACATGCAATTTGCAGCGACATGGATGGAATTAGAGGGGGTCATACTCAGCAAAACAAGCCAGAAAGAAAGAGAAAAATATCAAATGGCTTCACTTATAACAGGACTATAGGGAAACCAAATAAGAGAGAGACACTTGGGGGTTTGGGGGGAGGGGGAAGATAAGGGCACAAAATGGAGTAGAAAAGGACACAAGGGACCATGGAGATGTATCACGGGTGAATTGGTGGTGGGTTACCCAAGGGGAATACAACATGTAAAAGATGTAAATAACAATAAAATATATATATTCATAATATATATATAGTTTTATTATTATTTATGTCTTTTACATTATTGTGTATTCCCCATAGGTTATCTGCCACCGATTCACCCGTGAACCATCCTCATAGTCCCTTGTGCTCTTTTCTCCCCCGTTTTGAACCCTTCCACTCCCCCTCCCTCTCTGAGTGTCTCTCTCTCATTTGGTTCCCCTATATTCCTGTTATAAGTGAAACCATTCGATATTTTTCTCTTTCTTTCTGGCTTATTTCACTGAGCATGATCCCTTCTAGCTTCATCCATGTTGCCGCGAATTGCTTTTACTCAATTTTTGATTGGCTTCTTTGTTTTCATTTTGTTGTGTTGTATGAGTTCTTTAAATAGTTTGGATATTAATCCCTTGTCAGATACATGCTGTGCAGATATTTTCTTTCATTTAGTAGGATGCTATTTTTAATGATAATTTCTTTTGCTGTGCAGAAGTTTTTAGTTTGATGTGGTCTCATTTGTTCATTTTTGCTTCTGTTTCCCTTGCAGTTGGAATTGAATACAATTCTTGAATTGCTTAAATTACCCAGTGCTAGAAGGTAATCCAACGTCATAGTTGGGTCCAGCCTTTTTTTCACCACTAACAAACAGCCATTTTTGCTTTACTCATGGTATTTATGGTGCTGAGGAGGATATTTCTGTATCTAATCATCAGTCCAGGTTATTAGATGTTTATCCTGTTTTCGAGAAACATGGTTCTTCAAGTAGAAATAAGGAGCTATAGATGTAAGGTAGTAAAGAATAAGTAAAAATCTCATACACTAGAGTTGAAAGCATTGATATGAACTCATTAATAATTATATACAGACAGGGAATTGTATATACACATATATATAATACATACAAATTTTATGTAAACTTATAATTATATGATATGCATGTATTATATATTATATAATTTTATAGAATACAATTTCAAACATCATAAATATATACTTTATATATGATCTACAGAGATAGTACATACAATTATAATCATACCTTACACACATACACACATATATATAGTCTGTCTACTGAAATGCCAAGAAACAATGTATAACCCGGTTGCATTAGTTTCAAAGTACCATTTTCTACTATAACAAAACAAGCTTTTTTTGAGAAATAGGTGATTCTATTTCACTACAGAAAAAAATTGAGGATGAAAAAGTTACATTACAAACTTATAATGCTATTTATCAGATAATATGATCACTGTAAAGAACTACTTTGGTCCTGTCAAATTGGAGCAAATTAAAGAGTCTCCACCGGGAAGAGATGATGTTGTGATTTGAGTTTCAATAAGGATAATAATTAAAATATTATGAAATTCATCAAAAATGTTTACATTAATGATTCATAGTGATACTAATACATAATCATCAATAACCTAAATGATAGTTAACCAATACATTTTCTGGTAAGTAAAGGAAAAGACTAAAGGATTCATCCTGCCTTTCCTATATAAATTTCCCACTGGGTAACCAATTACTGCACATGGAAGTTTCTCTTTATATAATCATTCCAATCAATAATTAAAAGAGAAATGTTTGATTTAGAATACACCATATTCCAAACTCAGTGAATTAATAAATGCAGTTATTGAGTATTAAAAACTCTAAACAAAAAGATAGCCAGACTTCACATGTGTCCTGAGAAAAGACTAAAACATGATCATATTTTGCCAAAGTGATCAAACTGGAGTGTCTAAATTTTGGATCCCGCTACCAATCTGCAGGAATTACCATGGAGAGAAGAACATATCAAACAGCAATTAACCAAATGAGAATGTAATCAACACAATGCAGACTGTGGGAAATTAGAGGTCGAATGGTCTAAATTGTATAACACACAAATTGTAAAGAAATTTTTAGTGAAGAGGATATATGTATATTAAGAGAGACTAAAGGTCATATCAATTGAAAAAAATGAAAATGACTAAATTATGATGTCTACGGATGCAAGTACATCCTAGTTGCAATAAAACTACAAAGTGTGAGGAATTGCTTTATATTTGCAGTTACTTCTTGTGAATGGGAGGTCGTGATTAGGACTGAACACATGGAGAGTTTCTGGTTACTGATAGATACTATTTTCTCGCCTATTTGGTAGTTACAGAAGTGTTTGCCTCATATTTTATTGAACTCTGTGTGTGTATCTGTGTGTTTTGTATCTCTTTTATTTTACAGTGAAAAGGTTACTTCAAAAATGATTGCATTCTATGTGAATGCAAGCTCAAAATATGATTGGATTGAGATATCTGGAAATAAACTTGACAGAGCCACCTTTCAGCCCAAAGGAAGAGCTTTTCATGGGTCAGGGCACATGATGGGGCTCCTAGAAAGAAGATTCTTATACAATGACTAGAATGCAGATTTATTAGAATGCTCTTGGCATCTCCACCCAAGAAAGGGGGTGAAAGAAAATAATATTGGGAAGAAGCTGGGCTCTGATATAGTTTCAGCTGACCCCATGGGAATTTAGAAATTAGAGATGGCTATTCAAAGTTGTGGCATTTTGAACAAAGGGACCAAATTTTATATTTCTCCCTACTGGGTGATAAATTCCTCTGTGGGGAGGAATTTTAAATCAGACACTCCAAAGGCATTTCCGAAGGCTGTTAAAACCTGAGAGATAGGGCCTCCCTGGTGGCGCAGAGGTTGAGCGCTGCGCTGTGGAGCTGTCGGCAGCACGCGATGCGAGTTCGACGCCCAGCCGGGGAGAATCCCACATGGTGCGGCAGACCTCTCCTGCCTCGCCCGCTGCTCCCCTCAGCATTGTATTTCTGATCTGCCTGTTCTGCTCCTCACTCTGTCTCTGGTGGACCCTCTCGCCGCCCCGCGCCTCTGGCTTGTACCCCAGCTTGTATAAATGAATCTTTAAAAGGAAAACAACAACAACAAAAAAACCCTGAGAGATACCTGCTCACAGCAACTCCCAGAAGTTGAAGAAATGAGTTCTTTAATTATGAATGGGATCTGGTGCTGCAGTACTGTTTCTTCTATGGTACGTATTTCCTTCCTCTGTAAGTATCCTGTCCTGCTTTCTTCTCTATCTCTCTATCTCTAACTCTTCTGTTATCATTGCAAACACAAGGTTTTAAATCTGCTCTTGCTCCTATTTTACATATACGGAAGAAAAGGTTCAGAAAGTACCACCTAATTGTGTACTAACTTTGGACCATGCGTGTTACCTATGTTAATTCATTTGATTACCTCAGTAGCCTCATAAGTTAAGCACAGTTAGGTCCCTTATTTTACAAATGAGGGAGATGAACATCACTAAAGTTAAGTGATTTGTGTGAATTCCACACCTAATCCTCAACCAATATATTATACACCTCTGCAAAAATAGTCTAGACTCAGAGAATAAGTAAAGGGATGATCCAGGAATTTGACTCTAATTTCCCGTCTTCAAGGGGTTAGTCATTCTCTTATAACTTCTCTAGTGATCTTTTCTTACAGAAAGGGCTTTATCTAAGAAGTGAATTGTTGCATCCTTTACTAGCAGAAAAAAAGATCTTCAACAACTTAATTTAAAGAAGTCACAAAGGTGCACATTTTATTCAACTGTGGGTTATTGGGGAAAAGTGTCTTGGGAGCATGGAAGCAATTTGGACTCTTCAGTTTCCACTAAAGTCACTTGCACCAAGTCCCATGTAGAGGTCACTGTACAGGTCATAGAATAATTAAAGGGATAGAGAGCATTTTCAACAAAAACAAAATGAAATGAAGAACAAATGTGAATTTTTGTAAGTAAATTGTATAGATTGTGTAGAAGAAATGAGAAAGTCAGACATATGTCTTATTTCTCAACATATTAGAAATAAAAGGCAAATTTTTGAAGATTGAAAGAGGTCAACTGGGAGACAAATAGAAAGGAAACATTAAACTACACGTAGCCAATCACCAAAGTTCAATACACCTCCAAAAGCAACATAAATGGTCATAAATTAATTCAAGACGGTTTAAGTCCATTTTGGATTAGAAATTTGGAATAAGAGCATTGAGAGATGACTGTGAACTTGTGGAAGAAAATCCTGTCCTTCCTCATGTGCTGGTACAGCTATGTGAAATATAGTTCTGGGTTATGTAGAACCTGTTCTGTATTCATGCTTCATGCAGGTTTTCTTCATCTACCCGGAAAATATCAAGCCTTGTGTTCTATCTGATGGAAATGCTCTTCCCTCCACTGTTAGAAGCTAGCTTCTTCTCATTCTACACATCTCAGTTCCCTGTAATCATCTGGAGTAGTTATCTGTTTAGTTATTATCTCTCTCTTCAAATAGAAGGTAAGCCTTATGAGGACAGGACACTTGGAAATTCTGTTCACAACCATAGCTCTCGCACCTAACTCAGTGTTCCTCATAAACACATATATTTATAGAGTAGATGAATGAGTGAATAAATAAAATGAATGATTCAAGAATTTCATTTTGATTAAAGCAAAAATTCTTCTCCCTAAACGTGAACATATAGAGTTGTAAAATATATATCCAAGGTTATATAAATATATAAACAATTGACAAATAAATGATACCAATAAAATAAGGTGCCACTATATTTTTTAAATCTTTATTTTCTTATCCATTATATTCTTGAGACATTATAGGATGTATTTTTCTGATAAACTTCAAAGAGTTCATTTCATGGACTAGCATGGAAACACACACACAAACACACACACACACACACACACACACAAACTACACAAGAAAGAAATTCTGTCCCTTCTTTTCCTTAAGGAGAGTCTTGATGGGAGTGGGCAAATATGCATGCATTAAACATGTTACCTAGCCTTTAGTGGTGTCAGTTTTCCTAAACATTAATCCAAAAGGTCACATGCACAACTATGTTTATTGCAGCACTATTTATAATAGCTAAAACATGGAAACAATCTTGGAACACTTTTTGAAATCAGCCTGACAGTAGCAACGTCCAAGATCCATCTAGTTGGCCCAGGACATGTGTACACAGTATGTTAATGTAGAACATGCTGCACTTCACAGCAGCTTCCTTAATGTGCAGTAACAGAATTGCCTGGGAAATCTCCGTCCTCTGAAGAATCCTCTTTGAATTGGAATAGACACCCGATTACTGTGGTTGCCAGAATGCATGCATCATTCCCTTGGAAGAGGAGAGCTTCGTGAAAATAGTCCCTTCAGTTTACAGCAAATAACAAACTAACTAAAAAACTAACTAACTAAGTAAAAGGGATAGATAAACTAAAATAAAAATGATTCTAGTCCATTGAGAAAAAAATGATTCTAGTACATTGGAATCAAGACCAGAGATCTAAATGCATGTGGCACATGGAGTATGGAAATTTTGACTGTTTAAGGAGAATTCCAATTTGCCATTCTCCTAAGGGTGGAGAAGCTCTGATGATTTATAAAGAGCAACACTGCAGTTCCTCTAGGGTACTGTTCACTAGAGACAACTTGAAAAGCTTTTCAACTCACCAGCGGTGTCGTCTCAGGGCTAGTGTTGATTTAGACATGAATACTGAGGAATAAGTAGATCTCCTTATACAATTTCTTAGTAACAAGAGGCTAGACATGCTCCTGTGGGTTCCTTTGTTCTGTAAACTCTGCAGTTCCACTATGCTGCTGGAGGTATCTCAGCTCCTTAATGAAGATCAGCCAGTGTGCTGCAGTGAGCACAGGGCCAATGCGGGTATTTTAGACCCTGCTGCTGGGCTTACCAACCGATTATGTGAAAATGGATCATTAAGAGTCACTTGGAAAAATACAACTCATTTGCAACCTCCTTTGGTAAAGAAGTGACAGCACCAATCTGCTGCAGTCGAAGCACTTTAGGAAAGCTATTAGATGGCTGTGGTAAAAAAGGGATACAGAAGGATAGGATGCAGAGAAGGGAAGAATACGATATAGAAAAAGGGAGATTTCTCCCCCAGCTGGAGATCCCTAAAGCCAGACACTCCTGGAGCCTGAGAGCCTGAGACCCAGGTGGCACAGGGCTCACCCTGCCTCCACCCCAGCCTATGGCCTAGGCCTTGGCGGAGGTGGGCTGGGGCCCCCTGCCTGAGACCAAGGCCACATCAGAGTGCACAGCTCGAACCTCCGGCCTGACTGGGACTAGGGTCAGGCGTGTGGAGGCAGAGCCCTGGTTCACCTCCTCCTGCCCGAGACCCCATGCAGAGGTAGCCTGGTGCGCCCCAATACAGCCTGGGTCTCAGGCAGGGGGTCCCAGCATGCCCCATGGTGGCCTAGGCCCGAGGCGGGATGGGGGCAGAGTGGGCCCTGTGTCACCGGGATCTCAGGGTCTCGGGCTCTAGGGGTATTGGTTGGGGGGAGCCGGCCTCTGCCTCCATGTGGGTCTGGGGTGAGGACCAGGCCAAAGCGGGTGTCTCCCTCTATTCTGACTCACACCTCAATCAGATTGGTGTAAGATCCCTACCATTCAGGCACCCGTGCTGCAGACTTTCAGGAGAGGAGGAGGACGAATCAAAACCCTAGACATAGTCATAGCCCGGGGCAGACCCAAGCAGAGCTTGGTGGGATCCACAGAGATAGGACCTCGACAGGACCTGGTGTGGTGACCTCTCACATGAGCTCCACCTACAATATCTCCGGGGACTGGGGACCCAAATCCCTGGTACAGAGATGCAAGCAACGTGAGTGAGGCTTCCGCCTTTTCCAACTGGGGAAGGAAAAACGAGAGCTGTGACTGGGGATCCACAGCAGGGCTGAAAACACAAGGAGAGGAGAAGACCTGCACCGACTGCGTGCTGGAGTCTGTCCCCGCCAGGGAACTTCTCTACTCACGTTGGCAGGGAGTTGCATTCCCAGGGCCAGAATTCTAAGACTCAGAAGCAGCATCATGTGACAGTCACCGGAATGGACGGTACAATCAGCATGCATGAGGACGCCTGGAATCCAGAGACCACACTGGACTGGAGAAAATGGGACGGTCTCCTATATCATAGGACGTTCCAGAATCAAGGAGTCCAGAGAAGCACGTCACACACCTGCCCTGCAAGAGGATCCTGAACGACTCTGCCTTGCTACCAGCCTCCCAGTTGCTCCTGGGGATTTGAGCAGCCTGGTCTGCTGTCGTCCAGGAGCCCCGATCCTCGCCCAGGAAAAGGACAAGGTGCCCGGAAAAAGACAAGGCCTGTGGGCTGACCATCATCTACATCTTGCAGCCGGGGAGGAGTGGGAATGATGGGAGCAGAGGGGACACTGGGGAGCTGGGTGGTGGTACAAGGGTGGATTATTGGTGGAAGGGTCACACCTAAGGGGAGCAATAACTGTAGAGAGATGACATACGATATATATATCTTTTAAAGGGAGACTCCTGTAAGACTTCTGTCTTTTATTATCTCTGCTTTTGTGTACTTTGCATCTATAAGAGGTTATCAAAATTTTATTTCATTTTTTTAGCTTTTAAAGAAAAAATAAAAGCAACACAAACCACCCATCACCATTCAATATAATCCCCTCAACGTTGCTTCCCTGTTCATTCACTTTAAAGTCTTACATTGTACATGGAGGCAAAAATCATCCAATATTTCTCTTATTTTTTTGACCAATTTTGCTTCACATGATTCCCTAGTTTTTTGTCATTCTGATGCAAATGGCAAAATTTCATCTTTGCTTATAACTGAATAGTATTCAGTTGTGTGTATATATATATATATATACGTATATAACCATATGCACACATATATGTGTATATGAATATGCATGCTATATATGTATGCTACATATACAACGAGGTATCCAGTGTGTGTGTGTGTGTGTGTGTGTGTGTGTGTGTGTGTGTGTGTGTGTATCCAATCATGTATCAGTGGACCCAGGTTGCTTCAATATCTTGACTATTATAAAATAATGACTTCAATATACATTGTTGTGCATATCACTCTTTGAGATGATGGTTTCATATTCTTCAGATACATATCCAGAAGTGAGAATGCTGGATCATATGGTAATCTTATATTTAGTTTCTTGAGGAAGAAATCCTGCAACAATTTACATTCCCACCCAAAGTGTGTAAAGGTTCATCTTTCTCCACATTCTCACCAATATTATTGTTAGCACTCTTTTTGATGTTACCCATTATCAGAGGTGTTAGAAGATATCTCATTGTGATTTGATTTGCATTTACCTAGTAAGAAGTGATGATGAACATTTCTTTTCAGGTCTGCTGACCATCTGTATATATTCTTTGGGAAAGTGTCAATTGAGAACTTCAGTGCATTTTTTAACAAGGTTGTTTTTTGTTAAGTTAGATTACTTCTTTGGACATCTTAGATATTAACTCGTCATTTCTGCAATGTGTAAATATCTTCTTCCATTTAGTAGGCTGCCTTTTTAATCTGCTAATATTTCCTTTTGTTGTGTAAAAGCTTTTTAATTTGATATAGTTCCAGGGGGTTATTTTTGCTTTCATGTCCCTTGCTGTTAGGGTTGAGCTCCCCAAAACATCACTATCATTGATGTCATGGAACATATCACCTATATTTACTCCTATGTTTTTGTGGTTTGGTTTCTTACATCCAAATCTTTAATCCATTTTCAGTTTATTTTGTTCATGGACTTAGAGTGTGATCCAGCTTCATTCTTTACATGTGGCTGCCCAGTTTTCCCAGCAGCCCTCACTGAAGATAGTTTCCTTTCTTCACTGTATGTTCATGGTTCCTTTGTCATAAATTAGGCGTTAATATATGAGGTGATTTGTGGGCTCTCAATTCTATCCCATTTATCCATGAATTTATTTTTAGTCTAATACCATATTGCTTTAATTACTGTTGGTTTATAATATAAATGGTACCTCCATTTTTAATTAGCTTTTTTTCCTCAAAAAAATGTTTTAGCAATTTTGGGCACTGTGTGTTTCAATATAATTTTACTAATTTGGGTTCTATCTCTTAGAAAGTATCAATGGCAATTTGATAGGAATGACATTGAATCAGAATATTATTATTTTCAGGATGTCTATTTTGACTAAATAATTTTTCCCACTCATTAACAAGGGATATGTTTCCATCTCTGTGATTTCTTTTACATCTTTTAACTTTTAATATCTTTGTATAGATATTTCACACTTGTTAAATTTGTTCCTAGGTGTTTAAATATTTTAATGCAATTTTAAATAGGACTGTTTTCTTAATTATTTTCTTCTCACTTATTTGCATATAGGAACGCAACATAATTCTGTATTGATTTTATAGCCTGTACCTTTACTGGGGACATTTACTCATCATTGTTTCTAATAGTCCTCTTTTCTTTTACTCTTTGGGTTTTTCCAATTTCTTTATTTATTTCCATTAATTAATTTATTATTTTTTAAATTATGTACCATTGGTTTACATCCTTGTTAATGTTTTGACAGTATAGGATTTCTCCACTCCAGTGTGGTCTCTGTAGCTTCCCCACCACCAAAGCAGCCACAGTCCTCTGCTACAGTCAATTGTGCTCTCTGCCTATGCTATTCTCGCCTCACCTCTCCCCTCCTAAATGCCTCAGATCTGTGGTCAACTTTCAAGGGTTAGTGTTAAAGTTTGTCTTTGACCTTTTGTTTGGTTTCTCTACATACCGCATCTAAGCATCTATGTAAGTAAATTATGTAAGTATTAAGACATCATTTGGTATTTATCTTTCTCCTTCAGGCTTATTTTACTTAGCATGATTCATTCCAGCTCCATCCATTTTACAGCAAATGGCATGAGTTTATCTTTTTGATTGCTTAGTAGTATTCCATCGATATGAGCATTTCTTACTAGTATGAGATGTATTTCATTGTGACTTTGATTTGCATTGCCCTGATGATAAGTGGTGATGAGCATTTTTTTTCATGTGCATATTGGCCATCTGCATGTCTTCTTTGAAGAAGTGCCTATTTAGTTCTTCTGCCCACTTCAACCTAATAAAGGATTGGGTTGCTCATTTTCTTTATGTTAAGTTGTATGTGTTCTTTGTAAATCTTCAATATCAATCTTTTGTCAGATGTATGATGTGCAAACATTTTCTCCTATTTAGTAGGATAGTTCTTCATTTTGGCTACTGCTTTTTGTTTTTGTTGTTATTGTTGTTGTGTTGTTTTGCTGTACAGAATCTTTCTAGTTTGATGCAATGCCAGTTGTTTATGAGACCATTAGTTGTGTTATTCCATCTCCTCACTTTTTTTTTTAGTACCTCACTGCTGTAAGTTTTGCTAGTGCTTGCATTTTCTCCACTTTTTCTGCACTGGGCCAGATCACTCATTGGAGGGCAGTTGGGGGTCACAGGCAGGCTATAGTCTGAATTGCAATCAAAAGATAAGGGATGTGTGTCTCCCAGGATCTGTAGGAGAGTACCATACATAAATAATTATCTCCCTTATAGATAAATCACAATCCTATCACATAGGGGTTGTGAGCCAGGGAGGTGGTAACAGTCAGGATAGAGTTACATCAGGGTTGTGCTCCCAATGACTTTCAGTTACTGATCCTCCACCTGAGTCACGAGATCCTGCTCCTAAGGCCTAGGTAATTTAAACTTTGACTAGAGTTAGCAAGCATGTAGAGGAATGCTATCCCAGCAATGGCCCCATGTGGGGGTGGGAGCCATATTTTGTATAACACTGAAACCAGTTGTAGGGAGGAACTTATGTGCTCGGCCACAGGTGGACCTCTTCTTCCCCACATCAAGTTCATCTAACCAGACCTTCCCCTCAGGTTCAAGCTCTAGCTGCCTATTTCCAGGGCTGCAAGTTCAAGCTGACAGTTACCACTGTAGATTAGTGCTATGCAGGACTATTTGATGACCTCAAGCATCTGTGCTGGCAGGGGTTTAGAGTTTTTCACCCCTAAGTCCTGAATAACTAGTTGATTTCTAGCAGTATACTGTCTGCACTTTTAGGTGCCTATTTGCTTCTCAATGGGTTTGGCCATAGATTTCTACTTCTCTGACTCCTTTTGTCCTCTGGAGGCAAGTTCTTCTGTCTTATACACCCAGGTGTATATGCTCCCTTTTCCAGCACAGTCTCCAGGTTCTAAAATCCCCAATGTGGGTTTGAGTCCTTCTGTCATCAACAATAAAAGGCTTTGTATCGCATCCATCCTTCCCTCTCTTGGGTTGAACTGCCCCAGTAGAATTTCAAGCAAATTTATATTGCATTTTTTCATATCTTCTTTGATGTGTCACTTTTCCTTGAAAATATTATGGTCATCCTATAAGAACTGCTGTTTTTACCTGTATATTATTTTGTTGTACATGTGGGGAAATGTTGAGCCCAGCATTTTTATTTTTCCTCCATCTTCCCAAAACTTATTTCAAATATTTTATGCTCTTGAGCCCAAATTCTTAAGTTTATGACCACCTAGAATAAAATTAGTCATAGCTTCAGGAGTTAGTACATTTCTAATAGATCTTCTTTTAGTCAAAGTAATGGAAAGTGCAGGTAACTATACTCTGCAAATTACCAGAACACCTGCCAACAATGGACCAAATAGTTGAGAATGAGTGGGAAATTTCTACCAATTATTTTCCTTTGTTAATATTCAGCTCTTCTGCCCTTTTTTGGGAAACTTTGTGGATTTCACAGAAAGGCAAAAGACAGGCAAGGATTTGGGGGACTGATAAAATCAGCCCATTATATATCAGGGTTTTAACAAGAGTTGAGTCTTAAGAATGTTTTTTTATTAAACCATAACTTGTTTTACTTGCAATTGAAAATCAAGTGTGGGAAAAAAAGTTGTTTACTTTGTCCTTCAAATAAATCCCATCTTATAGAGCAGGAAAGAAAAAGTAACCAAGATGTCATGCAGCAAATGCATATGTCAATGGCAAGACTGGTCAGAGGTTTAGTTGTATCTTGTGAGAACTCTGGAGGTAGTTTGCATTTCAGTTTGGGCCTATATCAAGAGATGTTACTAAGATGTCAAATGCCACTAGAGGTAACACTCTGACACTGGAGACATAACTTTTATAAATAACTCTCCAATAACCTGTTGGTGAATGGAAAGCAAACAATACAACAAAAAAGGATCAACATAAGCTGGTTCAGTCCCCTATGAACATCAAACTCAATCCTTTTGAAGATATTTACACATCAATCATAAAATTCAAGTTAGGAATTTTGTCCAATCATTTTATAGCTATCTCAGTGTCATATAAAACCTCGTGTCCAAGGCCTCCCAGGTGGCACAGTGGTTAAACGCCGCGCTGTGGAGCTGTTGGCAGCGGCAACACGAGTTCGATGCCTGGCTGGGGAGAATCCCACATGGCGTGGCAGACCTCTCCTGCCTCACCAGCTGCTCCCCTCTGCAGTGTATTACAGTCAGTCTGCCTGTTCTGCTCCCCACTCTGTCTCTGGTGAGCGCTCTCACCACCCCACCCCTCTGGCCTGTACCCCAGCTTATATGCATAAAAAAAATAAATCTTGAAAAAAAAAAACCAAAACCCTGTGTCCAGAGAAAGGTTTTACCCCTAAATATTCATAGATGTCTCACACTATGGGGAGTTGATATTAGGGTAAGAATGAAGAGCTCATGCATATGAAATGAAATAAATTACACTAAGGTAAAGAACATGATAAACACTTTGTCCCCTTTACCAGTTGATATCTTTGGGGACCATTTTGTACTACCATCTGTGGCATATTAGAAGAGCTTATTTCTTTCTCTATTCACTCTTTTTAGTCCCTCAACACACACACTCACACAACTATGTTTTTTTCCCTAAAGAACATGATATCTTCACTCTTTTGTTTTGGTTACCGTAGGATAATTTTCTCACCAAAGAACTCATCCACAGTTTTTGATATAGGTTATTTCCACAGAGGTGAGGTGATATCTCATTTGTATTTCTGATTTGTAGTTATCTTACAGTCAATGACTTTGAGTATTTTTTCTTGTGTCTGTGGGTCATCCATATGTCTCCTTTGGAGAAATGTCTATTTATGTCTTTTGACCATTTTTTGATTGCTATACTTGTTGTGTTTTTTTTTTACTTTTATGAGTTCTTTATATATTTCGGAAATTAGCCTCTTGCTGAACATGTGATTGGCAAATACCTTCTCCTAGATCATACATTGTGAGAATGGCCTATATAAAAATGACTAGAAAAAAAAATGTTAATAAGGATGTGGAGACAAAAAAACACACATTCATTGTTGGTGGGAGTTTAAGTTGGTGTAACCTATAAGGAAAACCATTTGAAGATTCCTTAAAAAAATGAAAATACCATATGATCCAGCAATACCATTCCTGGATATATACCCAAAGAATATGAAAACACTCATACTAAACCACTTACATATTCCTATGTTCATAGCAGCATTATTGACAATAGCAAGGCCCTGAAACCAACCTAAATGCCCATTCACAGACAACTGGAAAAAAGAAATTGTGGGATATATTCTCAATAGAATTCTATTCAGTGATTCAAAAAAATGAAACAGTGCCATTGGGGACAAAATGGATGGATCTCGAGGTGATTAAACTAAGTGAAATAAGTCAGAAAATGAAAGATGGTTAGCAGATGGTTTTTATTCATTTGTGGATTACAAGTGGTGAAATACATAAAAAATAACTCTCCAACTCTGTGAAAAATAAACTGGTTACCAGAGGACATAGGGGGAGGGAGGAAGGGACAGAGAAGGAAGGTGATCGTGTATTGACCCTAGAGCTTCAGTGGAGGGTGACAGAAGCATGTACATATGTTGAGTTATAGAACTGCATTCCCCAAATATATAATTATATAAATCAATAGCAAATCAGAAAAATTTGATTAAGAAACCAAACCAAACAAGACATAAACAAACCTCAGCAAAAAAAGAAAAATACAGAACCCACCTACAACTACCAGTTTAGATCTTATCTCTCTGTTGTGCAGAAGGGGAACTTGAAGAGAGTTGGTGCTAAGGCAATGTTGCTGCACCTTTCAGAAATGTGAAATCCCTACTAGTGATCAGGAGACAGGTGTTCTTGCTCTGTTATCATATACAAGGAGCTGAATTTTCTCACTTTGATCCATTATTGTGCGACCTACAATATACACCATGAGGAGAAGAATAATGACTATTTTTTGACTCTAAAAATGATGAACATTATGATGTAGTGGTAATGACGGTGATGATGTTGATGATGATGATGACGACGACGACGACAACGAAGACGACGACACCAACAATGAAGACATCAGACACCAAAAGTATTCAAACTGTATATGCATCATTCTTGTTTAAAACACACAGATGGTAGGGCATGACTGGATATGTTCTAACTCATAACTAAATCTCTCCTGTCTCTTATGAAGATCTACTCCTATCAATTCTTAAATTGGCCTTTCTCCTTGACTTTGGATTTAAGGTAATGGCTATTACTTTTCTGAATCTTTGGTACCTTTTCCAGATGCTGCCTCTAGTATTGTGATCTAGCTTCATACAGAAGCCATGATCTGGCATGCTCCTAGTGCTTCCTCTGCCCCTTTGTGCTTATCAGAAACAAAGCTGTTAGATCCTCCTGCCAGTATTGATGCCAACCTCTGCTATGGAAAGTGTTTTCAAGATGCAATAATGTCAACCTTATGCATATGGTCAAAGTTTCCCCGTGTATAATGTTGTTGATACAGAACAGTGTTTCATTTTCCCTCTGTAGTTGCATGCATGCCATTTCAGTGGCATTTCAGGTTCACAGGACACTTCCCTGGGAATTGTTATGTCTACATCCTTGGAGCCCAGAGATCTACAATCAATTGCCATTGTGGAAAAAGATATATTGCAACATTCCGAGCGAGTCAGCTAGCTGTGTTGTGACTTTTCTGTTACCCCATCTATAAACCATGGAGTTTATACATGTCACCTCAGGAAGGTATTATGAGAGTTAATGAACCAGAGGTTGTAAGGGGGATTTAGCCTGTCGGATGTTAGGTGCTGCTTAAGCATAGAGCATTCCAGTTTTATGTGACTGGATTCTTCAGGGCCAAAGCAACATATCAGGAAGTCACAGTGGTGCTATTACAGGGCAGAGGGCACCATCAGTACATTCTCAATGTAAGGTTTAAACATACTCTCCAAAAGAAAGGCTTTGGGTTTATAACTTACTGTTCAGTGGTATCTCTCTTCTTTGCTGCAGCTGCCACATTCCCTGCATGATAAAATTAGTCTCATCTTGACCAATTTGTCCTTAGTTCCCTTGACACAACATATATCCCCTCAAAATCCCTTTGGGATGAAATGAGCTATGGTACAGAAATATAAGGTGTACAAATACATCAGCTAAACTGGATGATAAGAGAACAAACCTTCAGGGCAAGCAGCGCCTCTGGCAGGTTTTCGGCTGTTTCTTTTGAGATACAAAAACAAGAGGACATCTGCAGCTAAGATGCATTAAAGGGTTTTTGTTATCACAACAGTGAGAGGAGGTACTGCAAACCAAATGGGGCAAACATAATATGCCACCTCCAACTAACATTTGTGAAATTTGTCGCACAGAAGAGACAAACACTTCGATTACAAGATCTTTCTAAAGGGTTCTCATTCCGCTTACATTACTTGACACTGTGATAATTCTGCAGGGCCCATTCTATTGGACTTGGGATTTGTTTTCCCATGAGTTAATTCCCCTCTGACCACATTAACTCTCATCCACACTGAATTGAACCTCTTCTGTCCTGTGAAGGAATAATCCTTCCCAAAAGGCTCCTGCCAAAGCACCTAGAGCGCACAGTTTGAGGGGACATTCATTTATTAGCATTTTAAATTTTTGTGTTGTAAACATATTCTTACCTACCACCATAAAAAAAAGTTCCTATTTGTAATGAAATTAGCTATGAGGGATTTAGAGTGCACTTCATTTTGTTTGTAATTTCTGCAGACTCTTCTCACTTCCCATAAAAAAAAAAACTGGTTTTCTTAACCAGGGGAAAAGAACATAAATATTCACAATTTTGGAGAAATACATGCATACATATACATATATATCTCTATCTATCTATCATCTATCTATATGTGTATATGAATACTGAATAATGAAAAAAATAAACAGTAGTCTGAAAACAGAGAAGTTGGGAAGTTTTGCTTCATGTCCTTTTCTCCTTCTGTGCAGGCTCCTTGCATTCTTTCCTTTACTTAGTCTTACCCTCCTTGTAAGAGTAAGTAATGTAGAAATAAAAGACTCCCTCTTGGTTTTCCACCACTCTGAGATGCCCTGAGGCTTACAAGATGATGCTTTCTCCATTATAGCCAGTCACTGTAAATCAGCTGTGTGAGTAAGAACACTTGAATCCTTCTAGACCTGTCTGTTTACTAACTTTTACAAGCTAAAAAGCACAGGCTTTGGGGGCATTAGGGGGTGTTTTAACATTAAAACAGTTCTGCTTGATGCTGTGAATACAGCTACAAAACCACAAAATCTGTTTTCTCCTTCCTTTGCCAGAGAACTGCAATATTTCCCAGGAGTGACACTTTCTACTTCATGCACCACTTCTTTGATAGGGTATAGTCTCCATATTATGTATTGAAACACTTTAATGCTCAGCATTCATTCACACTTTAATGGGAAGACAGGAAAGTGTTGCATGTTTTTGAAGATTAAAAGTATTTACTTCCAATGGTACATATTTAAAACACTTTGGTCATTGTCTACATTTGATCTCGCTGCAGAGGCCAACAATATATGGGTAGTGTTACATCTCAACTCTTTAGGTGCCTGTTCTGCTTCAGGGAAAGATTTCAGACCACTATGATATATATGGAATAGCAGAGTGAAACTTGTTTCTTTTGCAAGGCATAGGGCTTAGGGAACCTGAAAAATAGCTGAATTTTCAATGAGTCAAATATCAGGAAAGAAGACGTTTCTTTCATTTTCCTTTGCACCACTTAATTTGCAGAGGTGTTGATTCTTTTCTTCAGATTTATAAAGCTGAGAGATACATTTCTGAAATGGCACAAAAGAATCAGAAAGTAGAAAACTGCCTAACTAGAAAGAAAGAGACACATATATATCCTAACAGGCAAATTCTTAAGGGTGTTTGGTTTTGTTTTGCTTCCATGGATATTAAAGTTTGGGTTTATAAAGGTATCCTGTGCTTTTAAAGTGTAGATCAAAGGCTTGCTGGAGTTGCACCTTTGCTGCTTAGTGCCATACATGAAACATCAGCAAAGCACTGTTATATTGAGGGTATGATTTCTTTGCTGTTTTTAACTCCAATTTAAGAAACATGCCATTGGCTTGTAAATTTTTTCTTTAAAAGTAAAACAAGAAGTAGTTAGCTTTCTGGCAAGTAACATGTATGAAAGAAATGAGAGATTATATACCATCAGTTTGAATACTTTCCAACCCAAACATTGGGTCCATGAAATGAATAAAGTTCTTGAAATGAAATCGGTGACTGATTTCCAGCAGTCATTCTTGTCATGAACAAAGAAGAAAATTTCTGGGGTGGTTTACATGGCTGAACTAAAGCTCTACAAGCTTTTAGACAGAGCTTTTTATTCTTCTTGATCTGTAAGGAAAGAAGTATCTAATGAAAAAGGGATGTGATTTTAAAGTGCAAGAGGATAATTATTTCTTAATGTTTGAAAGCATGAAGAGAACAATTAATTAACTTTTAAATTAATATGTTTCTGTGATAATACTTTTATCAGGCAGGCTGAGGGGCAACCCAGGACCCCCAAACCTGCCTGCTATAAATGTCTTCTGCCATCCCCTGCATCAAAACAAAACATACTCTTAGTGCAAAAGACTTTCAATGGAAAGGAAATTTAATACAATTAGTGTGCAAAAGGAGAAGAGAAGGGAAAAAATAGATACAATAGTTCCTACATAAAAACACCCAAAGTTACTCATGCCCTCACAGGTAAATGCCCAGCCAAACAGGGATGAGCCAAAGTAGGACTCCTGAGACCCAAAAGCTTGCCACAAGTCTAAGGCACTTTCTGGTTAAGAAAGGGGGTAGGAGGGGCCAGGCAAGTCTGGGACGAATGGAGCAAAATCAAGATCAAGATAAAGGCTGCCATTATTAACCTCCCCACAGATTTCTCACCTATATCTATTTCAAGCACTGGTACAAGTCCAAGGCCGAGAAGCAAGTGTAGCTGTTTCACATGTCTGTCTGCTCCATGTACCTCCTCCAGGTTTCCTTCTTGATCTCTCTCCTTCCTTCTCCCAGGCTTCCCTAGCTGCTCCTTCCTGCTCAGCTTCACCCTTTCTTGAGAGGTTCCCTTTCGCCAGGGACCACCCTGTTACAATACCATGAGTTGCTGGCTGTGTTCTATTGTCCACTGATTGTGTCAAAGAAAAAGGATATTAAAGTAAATCCTGTAACAATAGTGGTCAAATTGCGAATGAGCAGAGGATAGTTCTTAGTCCATACTCAACTTTGCTTCCTTCCTTCTTCCCTGCCTTCCACCACACTCTCTCATTTCATTTTTTCCCTTTCTTTTTTTTACATTCATATACTTACTTCACCTATTAGCTTATGAATTCTGTTAATGGAATTTTATTAATTTGAGTAAGTAGATTAAATGAGCAAAAAACATTAAGTGAACAGACAAATACATATAATGGATTGCTCATAAGTAATCATTCTAACAGAACTCTCACTCTTTTCTGCTTGTATTACAAAGTCTGTGTGGTTATAATACCCATGGTGCAGCAGCTGTATGTCTATGTCTGAGGGCCGATTATGAGAATAGATTGAGAGAGCAGAGCCTAGTTAGCTCTATCAGTATGTAGTGCAAAGCTGCCCATAAGGTCATTTACAGAAATCACATAACACAGTGCCTTGCACATGGTAAGTATGCAATAAATGGCAGTAGGTGTTTTTGTTATTGCTGTTGTTTTTTATGGTTGTTTTTATTTATCAAAATATAACACTTTATATATTTTATTATTAGAGGTTCTTATGAAAAACAAAAAATATTTACTTTTTATGGACATACAGTATGCTATGTAAAGTTGTTCTCTTTTTCAATTATTGCACATGCCACCTCACTATTCTTCTTTAGTGAAATTCCTTAAAAAAGATTTATTTATTTATGCATACAAGAGCCAGAGGTGCAGGTGGTGAGAGGATTTACCAGAGACAGAGTGGGGAGCAGAACAGGCAGATTGACTGAAATACATTGCTGAGGGGAGCAGCGGGGCGAGACAGGAGAGGTCTGCTGTGCCATGTGGGAAGCTCCCTGGTTGGGGATCAAATTCATGCTGCAGTGCTGCAAATAGCTTCATAGGGACTTAACCCCCTCTGCCACCTTGGAGGCCCAATGCATGTGCTTTATTTATCAAACTACCATTTAGCTGAGTGAAGACATTTCCAGTCCAATTAGTAATTTTGATATTAAAACATGGTAAATTTTTGTTTTGTTTTTCTATAAAATATTTCCTTATAACTAGACTATCTTGGTAAATGCTATTCTTGGGGTTCATTCAATGGAGCCAAAAAGTTAGGATCCTGACAAGAAAATTAAGGTCACACAGAGGTTCAAATGAATTCAGACTAAAAAATGCATTTATCATTTGATGCTGCACTATTTCCAACCACTATTGAAAATGTGGTGAGATGCTCATAAGGGCTTTTGCAGAATTATACCACATATATGAATCCAACATTTCCTTAACTGAAAACATGACCCTGGTTTTAGCCCAGGTATTTCTGCAATAGAAAAAAGAATACTGATTACAGAAATACTGTATCTGTGCCAGCTAACCAGGTGTGAATTCTGGGAGGGAGCACCCCACCTTAACTGTGTTTCCACTGGTGTAGAACTATGGGCCTTACAAACACTGCCATTTTTCCCTGAGTATTTCGATCAGCAAACGCACATTTAATTTTTTACAAGGTTGATTTTTGGGCATGTTTTACATACCATGAAAAAAGGAGAGCATTGGTCACCTCTAGAAAATGATAAATAGATTTGATGAGACTTCAGATTGGAGGGCATTTGTCATGTGTGTACTAAGCACATATACAGCAGTTATGTCTACTCAACAAAACTTATTGCATGTAGTCTGGGTTAAATTAGGAGGCTAAATATTCTAACGTCTAGAAAATTCAAGGCTTTCCACCTTTTTATAAGTTCTTTACCCCATCAGGAACAAAAGTAAATAAAACAACAAGGAGATGTGGTTTTCAGTGAATATCCTGAGTAGAACTTAACTGGTGCCAGAAATCTCTTCACATTACTGGAAATAATTGAATTGCCCTTTTCTTCTTACATCTCATGAGGAGCTCATATTATAAGATGAATCCATAAGAAAAGATGCCCTCCTAACTTCCTATTGCCTAGAGTTGAATGAGATGCAAGAAAGGCCCCACGGAATAGTAGGCCAAAAGAGGCCATTGGACTTAGTTTCAGGGAATTCCACCAGTGTTGTGTACCAACTATGCCTGTAACTTTTCCAGGCACTGGGATAGAACAGTAAACAGGACCCACAGCGTCCCTGCCATCTTGATGCTTAAAACATGCTTGGAGGGGGCGGGGCGCAAGTCAGATGTTTCTAAACTAGTCCCAAAGGAAGCAAGGAAAAAAGAATTCCAGTGCTCACATTTTAGTCTTAAATTAGGCCCTGATTTTAAATTTGCAGGTAGTAACATGTATTTATTTGCCTGTAGTTCCCTCTTTTGCTGTAACATTGTAAAAGAAAAACTGGCTACCTTCACTAACACAGGACTACTGATCAGAAATATGAGGGTTTTACACATGCAATTTACAGCGACATGGATGGAGTTAGAGGGAATCATACTCAGTGAAATAAGCCAGAAAGAAAAAGAAAAATATCAAATGGTTTCACTTATAACAGGACTATAGGGAAACCAAATAGGAGAGAGACATTGGGGGGGGGGTGGATAAAGGCACAAAATGGAGTAGAAAAGGACACAAGGGACCATGGAGATGGATCACAGGTGAATTGGTGGTGGACTACCCAAGGGGAATACAAAATGTAAAAGACATAAATAACAATACAAATAAAAAAAAAGAAATATGAGGGTTTTAGATCCTGGCTTTTTTTTTTCCACTGGATATTACAAATATCAGTGTGGGTTTTGCACCTGCTGAGACTAGAGGGAAAAAAACATGACACCTCTTTTCCTTTTAATCAGCATGTACAAAAGAACAGTGGCTGAACAGAGACACCTAATTTTTATGCTACCAGGGGATTCTCTTTGTGGCATATATTATTCTCCTACTTATGGTACTATAGAGGCCAAACATTTAAATAATTTTTGGCACTTTAAGATAACTTTCATTCATGGAAGAATAATGCAATTTTTATAGATGAATTTTGTAGAATTTTATTTTCCCCCTTTTTTCCTTCCTTCCTTCCTTCCTTCCTGCCTGCCTTCCTGCCTGCCTTCCCTCCTTTCTCCCTCCCTCCCTCGCTCTTTTTCTTTTTCTTTCCTGAAAAGCATATTTTAAGAACTAAAAAAGGATGACATGCGGTTTCATTTCCCTAGGGCATTAGTCTCATGTTTGCTGCCATAATTCATTCTCACTTTTCTCCTCTCCTCCCCTGCCTTCCCTTGATCCCCAACCCTCCTGCCCTCCCCTCTCCTCCTCTTTCACTCCCTCCCTCCCTCTCTCCTCTTCCTTCTCCTCCTCCTTTCCCACCTCCCACCCTCCTCTCTTTTTCCTTTTACTTCCCTCCCTCACTTCCTCTCCTCTCCCTTGCCTCCTCCCCATCTTCCCCCACCTCTCTCTCTGCTAGTATTTTTGATTATTTTACACTCATGTGCATTTACATATCTGATGCACCCCACTAAAGGTTTTTGTTTTCTAGTGCATTCTCATAAAACTCATTCTTATGCGATGAGAATAACATCAGTTATGATTACAATAATATCAGTACAGCGCCTTGCTTTTTCATAGCCATGAACATAAGAACTTAGATGGTGTTCTCTTTACTTCCAGATCTATTAATTTTGTATTTTAAAAAAAATCTTATTTTTAAGCTCACAACGTTTACTCCTTTAAATTTTCTAATCTTATAAAGATAATTTTTTCGCATCTGACTAAAATTATGACATTGTTTTCTAGGGAATCCGGGCATTAAAATTTCCATTAAAAGATCATTACTTTCTTCAGTCCAATCATTAGACCATTTACTGCATCAGTTAATTTGGTTTTGTTCTTACTTGACATGTTTTAAAAAACAGTGAGAACATGCAGATGGTCCTCTCACAATTGCTAGTATAAAAGGTTAATTTCAATTAAGATTTTAGTAAATCTACCTGTGTGCTCACAAATAGTTACAACAAATGAAATAAATAGGTAGGAAGATGACATACTATTCTATAAATTATAGTTTAAGACATGTTACTAGGTATCCATAATCAATACCATTTCTAGTAGTGCCTGAAATTCCCTTTTCTTTTCATTCATTCATCCATCCAATGAGATTGAAATGAATTATGGACCTACTCTGTACTCTGTACCTTTATTTGTTCTGAACATTGGAAGAAATAAAAAAAAAATACTCAGTCTAGTGAAGCAGGAGAGGTAAACAAGTAACAAAAACTCACCAGTGTAGGTACGATGACACAGAAGTAAGAAATAGTTTCCAGATCATGGGTGGTTATGGGAAAAGAATGAGTTGGGAAGTAATTTTCATAGGAACATATTTGAATAAATTTATTAATACATCTAGCTGATAGCAGGCATGCATAGAGTTCCTCAGTTAATATTACCCTGGCACATTCTAATTAATCCTAACATTAAAATCAATTAACCAAATATTTTTTCATATTAGAAATTCTAAATTACCCTGCATCGACAGAAACGTGACTACTCCAGTTGGTTGGAATCAACAATCTCATATCAAAAGAAGTCTTTAGAGTTAAAAGATATCACTGGAATCCAAAGGTTTGAAAGGCTCCAATTCTATAGCTTCCTCAATTCACAACTCCATTAATGCTCTATTTTTATCAGTGGGGAAATTTCTGTTAAAGAAGATAAACACATGCAATTTGCAGCGACATGGATGGAATTAGAGGGGATCATACTCAGTGAAATAAGCCAGAAAGAAAGAGAAAAATATCGAATGGTTTCACTTATAACAGGACTATAGGGAGGCCGGGTGGGAGAGAGACAATCAGTGTGTGGGGGGGGGGGAGGCAGAGGGAGGGAAGGAAAAGGGAACAAAATGGAATAGAAAAGAAAACAAGGGACCATGGAGATGGATCACGGGTGAATTGGTGGTGGGCTACCCAAGGGGAATGCAAAATGTAAAAGACATAAATAACAATAAAAATATATATTATATAAAAAAATTTGGGTAAACATTCTACTTTGAGGGGATTTTTCTTCCCTAGTCATTCAGGAATTCAGGAAAAGCAAATGGCCAACAGATACATGAAAAAATGCTCAACATCACTTATAATCAAGGAAATGCAAATCAAAACCACTATGAGATACCACCTCACACCTGTGAGGATGGCACACATTAAAAATACAGGCAACAACAAATGCTGGAAAGGATGTGGAGAAAAAGGAACTCTTCTACACTGCTTGTGGGAATGTGAACTGGTCCAACCGCTATGGAAAGCTGTATGATGATTCCTCAAACTGCTAAACATGGAGCTTCCATATGACCCAGCAATATCACTTTTGGGATCTACCCAAAGGACACAAAAACACTAATCCAAAAGGATACATGCACCCGTATGTTCATTGTGGCACTGTTCACAATAGCAAAGGTATGGAAGCAAGCCAGATGTCCAAAAATAGATGATTGGATCCAGAAGATGTGGTACATATACACAATGGAATACTATTCAGCATGGAAAGAAGATAAACACATGCAATTTGCAGCGACATGGATGGAATTAGAGGGGATCATACTCAGTGAAA
>PVIJ01019177.1:0-24240 GCA_004024925.1 Scalopus aquaticus
GGAGGGAGGGAAGGGAAAGGGCACAAAATGGAATAGAAAAGAACACAAGGGACCATGGAGATGGATCACGGGTGAATTGGTGGTGGGCTACCCAAGGGGAATGCAAAATGTAAAAGACATAAATAACAATAAAAATATATATTATAAAAAAAAAAAAGAAGAAATATCTGTGTTATTTCACATTGAATCTGGATATGTACTCTTAAGTGCTAAAGGGATTAATTCATCTTTGTAGTAATAGAGATCTAGATTGAGATAGTAGATAATGAACTTTTTATATATCCAAAGTGCTAGGGTACAGAGAATTTAAATTTTAATGATTTTAAATTGATTCAGTGTTCTCTCTACTATTGATTCAGCCGAGAAATCAATACAGTGTTCTTCTATCATCTGTATTTAGAGAGGTCCAATATAGAAGTTCTGTAAGTAGAGAACAAAGTAACTAGGGAAGAGGCAGTATTCAACACTGAAATGGGTAAAAATTTTCCACAATTGTGAAAACAACAAATCCCCATATGCATAGACCCTTAGTCCCAAAGAGAATAAATAAGATAAAAATGTATATCATTTGTCATTTTTGTACACAGCAGTGTCTAGTGACATAATTGACAATCCTAATTAGGCTTTCCATTTTCTTTTGGAAGTCTGCAGTTTTCTCTCAGAAACCTTGTCTCTTATTATAACTATATCTTACTATTTTCATGTTTTTCTCCTCTATATGAATAGAGACTGAGTCTGTTTAATCCATAAAATCCAGGAGTTTGGCATGCTGTAGACACATGAGAAATATTTGTTGAAGGAATGAATTAGCATTAAAACCATTCTTTTAAGTATCTTTGCTCTCAAGAAGTCTATAATCATCCTGAGAGCAAGGACTAAATGTAGTTGGGTTTAGTTGAGTTAAATTAACAAGTAGGTTAAGATTAAATTCCTTTTAAAAAATTTTTTTGAAGTCAACAAAAACTAGCAGGCAACCACAAATAAGAGACATTCTGCAGGGGAGGGGGAGGAAGAAGGACCAAAATAGCGGAGAAAAGAGCACAAGGAACTATGGTGATGGTTCACAGGTGAATTGGTGGTGAGAAACTTATGGGGGATACATAATAATGTTAAGGATCTAAATTAAATAAAATTAAATTTAAAAAAATTTTAAGTCAGAATACCTCAAGTAAAAATAACCTTATGAAATGAATTCTCTATTATTTTAATGAAAAAAACTTTCAAAAGAAACAAAACATGCAGTGTGTTGTAAATTAAAAACACAAGGCTCAGTTATACAAATGAGCTAATGTATTACAAAATGACACTTGAAATATTCGTAAATTGTATATCCTCAAATAAAAATTCTCAAAAACAAAAAACATTCATGAGATGAAAGCAGTATTGAACTGACAAATTTATTTATAAATTGTTTCCCTATGTTTTGTATCATTTTGTCTAAGGAAACCCTTACCTATTACTGACTTTGAACTGTGATACTGTTTGCCTTTTTTAAAGAAGTCTGCCATTATGTCTTTTGTGCAAAGACAGGAATACCTTTGCTCTATGGTGTTTCCCAACATTTGTATATTCCTACTAAATAATAATTGTTTCATCTTAAACTTCAGTGTATCTTAAATACTCTTTTATGTAGCACATGTTTGATGAGCTCTAAATAATATGCTATTTCTCTTTTCTAAACTAGTAACATAGTACTATAGATGAATTATTTTTTTTCTAAAATCTTTGCACACCAACTGCTCAGTGAATTCATTCATTTTAGCATTTTCTGTTTTCCCTTCTCTGTTTCCATGGAGAAGTATGTCAGTGATGTGTTTGACTCCATGGAAACAGATGAGCATCTCTTTCTACATACACAACTAATTAAATTGAACACTTTCTGTGCTGCCCATTGTCCTGGAGGAGGACTGAAGAGGCTTTCCTAGAATGAGACATCTTTTTAATAGCAGTTCTAGTGTTTAACCTGATACAATAGATGAATGTTTTAACATAACTCGTTACGTGCCTGAGTCCGATGAATTAGTGTTCAGTCTTGGGCCCTACATGCATAAACATAGATAGTAAAATCTTTATGTGCTATAGCTATCATTTATAGATGTGTAGCTTTTTCTCTTAATATCAAACTCAAATAATTAGAATGAATACCAGAGATATAGTAGATTCATTTTAATACTATACAAAGCAGTGTAATAGAAAGGATATGGATTTTAGAGCTCACTAAACCTGAGTGTTGAGTTTTATCAGGTTGAATTAAAATAATTGGGTCTTATGTAGTTTCAGAAATGTCACAAAATGAAAATCACTAAACACTACAAAGAATAATATTATTTCTTTGTGAAAGCCAAACAAAATAATTTATAGATACGCAGCAAGGGCCTCCCCGGTGGCATAGCGGTCAAGCGCTACGCTGTGGAGCTGTCTCGCATGGCGTGGCAGCCCTCTCCTGCCTCACACGCTGCTCCCCTCAGCAGTGTGTTTCCGTCGATCTGCCTGTTCTGCTCCCCACTCTGTCTCTAGTGAACCCTCTCGCCGCCCCACACCTTTGGTCTGTACCCCAGCTTGTATGCATAAATAAATGTATCTTTAAAAAAAATGCAGCATGTAATGATTGACATTGACATTCCTGCTAATAGTGTTTGGGGGTGTTTGCAGTGGGAAATCGACCAAACAGTATTACCCTGATTCCTCTACAACTTTGGATGCCCTGTCCATGTTTGAGCAAGTATAAATCTCTCTGCATCATTTTTCTAACATCTTCCAATACTGTAGTTAGTTATAGCAGGAAGCTTCATAAGTGCTGAAGTAGTAGCATTATTTCAGGCTACTTCTCCCCTTACTTCAACCCTGACCTTAAATGTCAGGGTCATTAAATGTTTTATAAAAGCTTGCATACGTATATATGTTTGTATAACTATACTTATGTGTAAATATGGCACATTCTAGATACATGACAAATACTTCTTGAAGGAATGAGTAAGTATTAAAATTATTCTGTTAAGAAGCTTTGTTTCTAAAAATGTCTGTAATCACCTTGAGGGCCATATTAATAATGGGGATAATTATGGTATTATAATAATTAATTGAGTAATAGTGATAAAATTATCTATCATTCATAAAATTATGTTGTTCCAGGCATTGTATTAAATGTTTTGCAGCTTACTAACTCATTTAGTTAAGAAGTACTACAGAGCTTGGAATATTCTTAATACTCTTATTTTCTAGGTGATCATACTGAGGTGTAATGAGATTAAGTAACTTGTCTAATACGTAACAGAACTGAAGTTGAAACCTGGAAGCCTGATTCTAAAATCCATACTTTTAATTATTAAGCTATGCACATTCATATCTGTGAGTCCACAGAAAATTAGAAAGACAAAAATGAAATGCTTAGGTCTAAGCCACAACTAGTGAACTTAATGGTTATCTAGATTGGATTTTTCTTAACCTTTCTTGTCCTTTGTGCCCTTTTGACAAGCTGGTAAAGCTTATAGACCTCTTCTCAGAATTATAAATTTAAAAGCTTGAATAAAATGAATAGGGATCCAAACAAAATCGTCTCTACTGAAATATAGTTATCAAGGTATTTTTAAATTACACTGGTCAATAAATTGTTATAAAAGTGATATCACTGAAATAAAATTAGTCATTTCCTATCAATTTGTATGCTCAACACGAATATGACAGTCAAATTCTAATTTTGGCTCTAGTTTTTTTGTAATCTGCAATAAATGGATGTTTACATCACAAAATGCATGCCAATAATAATAAACCTACAGTTAATACCTGTAAAAAATTAAGTCATAGACTACTTCTTAGATTTCTTCACTTGTCTCTTGTACAGCTGTTCAGGAGCATCTCTGGGGAGTGTCCAGCAGTAGTCAGCCAGCATTGTAGTGGACCACTTTCCCTGGTATCTTTGTTCCATTTACCGATATCTTGATGAAAACGTTCGCCATGTTCATCACTAACCATACCATAAATTCAGATGGGAATGAAGGAAGTGAATCTTTAGAGACATTTTGCAGCCAAGTTTCTGATACTGCATCAGCATGTCTTCTAGTTCCTTGTAGTTTTCTGCCCTAACATTCCCAAGAAAGTTTGTAGACATTTTGTTTGTAGGTGAAAAGCATTCCATGCTTGCTTCGCATCACCCTGCAGCAAGTTGTTGAATCGGTCATCTCAATGTAGACGGAATGTTTGGGTAGACTATTCTCGACTTCTTTTGCTTCGTTATTCTGCTGGAAAGAGGAGGAACCAAGCAGAAGGAACAGTCTTTTATGTGATTGCTTGGCTCTCTCCACACCATGGGGACTGCGAACAGCATTGATGGTCTTTTGCCATTTAACCACTGTAAAAGCTGTGTTGTACATGTAGCACAGCATAGATGCAGGGCCCAAGGCTTGTCTTGGTCACCAACCTTGCATCCGAAGTAAAGATGATAAGCCTTCTTCACTTGAGAAGTGATACTTTTCTTCTGGTTGGCAAATGTCACTTCCCCACAAACAGAGCAGAAATTGTCCACGCTATTAATGCACTTTTGAGGTATTACTATTCTGTATTATGCCTAAATGGATAAAATAATAACAGTTCAATGTAAGAGTAGCTTAAACTGTCTCGCACAAAGTCTGAAATATTTTCAATGTTCAACCTTTCCAGCAGGGCTTTATCTAGTGCACTGCTGACGTCAGCAGCTGCCTGGCAGTAGTATTACACTGCATCGGAAAATGATACAGTCAACTCTTGATGATGTGTGCATGATGGTATTATGCAATGCGATGCAATATTACATCATTCTAGGCTGATTTAGGATGTTGTTGCAGTCCTACTGGATAAATTCACAGGATGAAACATATAAAATGAATTATATGAAATATCTTCAAAACGAGAGCTAATAAAAAATTTTCAGGGTTATATTCATGTTCAGCACACCAAGATACTGCAGATTAGGGCCTTTTTAAGTCAGTTATGATCTCACGGTTGACCAGTGTTACAGCAGTATATCTGCAACCATTTTTATTTATTAAATATTAGAAAGATAGAGTGGTAGATCTAACAACTATGATGCTTTCAAAATATCAGTGAGTGTAAATATTTTAAGATACCATAAAAATGATAGTGAGATAATATCTAAAAGTATTCTATAAAATCTCAAGTGCCCTCCAAATAGAATATGTTCCACATTATTATCATAATTCTCATCATATATGTTAGGACACTGACACTCAGAAGTTAAGAAATTTAGTTGCATAGCTAATAACTACATAATTGAGAGTCAAACCAAGTCATCTGATTATTAATACCATGTTCTTTCCATTGTTCCCATGTTGCCTTTCTAAAAATAAGTAAATGTTTTTTTCAAATGACCACAAATGCCTTCTCAAGATGGCAACAAAAGGTGTGAAATTCGAAGTAGGTGAAAGCAGATGAAATGCATCTTTGAGGCCCCATATGAGTAACATTTTACAACAAGAATGTAAGTTGTCAGTAGAGTACACTGGATTTGCTTGTGTTTCACAGTGTAGTGCCACATCTGTCGTGTAGACTGGCACAACTTGTCACTACAAGTGACAGTCATTTCTTCTAACTGCTAGAGTGAGAGCTCTGGTTTCTGCACATACCAGCCCATTAACCATACAGACTCTTTTGCTTCAACTAGCCTTAAAATAACTGAAAGCAGTAGAGTAGTGACTTTTCCAATCATGGCTTCAGCTCAGCTTTCTGAGCTGTGTCCAGGCTGAGCATATGCAGAATGCCAGCCCTAGTTAGGCAAGCACCAATTGGTCATAGATTCGAAGCTATCTCTACAGTTGCCGGAATAATTAAAACAACACAGCACACTAACCAGCTGCTTTCTATATTAGCTATTCTGACAGGAATGCAAATTTAAGTGCATTGCCATTCAGTCAATATTAATTTACATCATAAATCTTACATGTGTACAATATGTTGCAGTTACTAAATGCTTCCAAACAAGAAATCATTCACTTCATCATCAAAATAGGCTATTATATAGTCTGGGCAGGTATTGGCTGGATGTTATAATTGAAGAAACTAAGCAGGGAGTAGGGTGTGTAGGTAGATACAGCCTCTGTCAGTTGCTCTCTTTTCGCAGGAAGCCCAAACACTGATGGTACTCTCACCACTCAGAAACTAGCCATGAAGACTCTAGCTCCCTGAAGCAACTTAAAACAAGACCCAAATGAGGCTGAATGCTGCTTTTTCTTATCATGAATGGGGGATACACTGTTCAGTCTCCCCAAATGCAGAAATTTTACCTTCTAGGCACAACATATGGGATGGCAGTGACATAATCCAATTAACTCCTTTCTGTTGGGAAGCAAAAATACCAGTTTCACAAAAACAAATTATGTCAGGGGTTGAAGGTTTGATGCTTCCCTGCATTTTACAGCTTGGGAAAAGCATAGCAATTAACCTAAAGTTTCATACCTTGGGAATGGAGTTATCTATTAACCCCTTGGTACTCACTTCACTTTGGCCATTAGAAACCTAATCCCTTAGGATTATCCCAGTGTGCCGTGAGGAATGGAGTTATCTATTAACCCCTTGGTACTCACTTCACTTTGGCCATTAGAAACCTAATCCCTTAGGATTATCCCAGTGTGCCGTGATTGCTTGCATTTCTCAACATTTGTTCTTGTGTCATAGTTCCTAAATCTGCTCCTTTACTAAAGCTTCCAAGGAGGAATACCACTGTAGGGAAGAATTAGAATTTGAATTGGTGTCATCCTGTCAATATTATGTACTGCTATCTTTGCTTAACACTAATGTCCTTTAATCATGAAAGATAACTGGAGACTAACTTTATTGTAGTATATTCTCTTTAAGTATCAGAAAAGTATCCGGAAAGGTTTAAATATAAGAGGAACATGTTCTGCCTGTAATACATTTTAGTTCTGTTAATGAGTTTGGGTTTAAATGAGTCCTTACCTATAAATGCACTAACTGAATCTCTGAAATCTTCTGGATTAAATATTGGAGATCCTTGTAAAAAAAGAATACCTAGCACTCCTTTACCACTCAGAAGACTTGTGCTCAGAGGTTTCTATTCTCAAAAATGTTGAATCAAATGCTAACCTTACCTCCATTTTCAAAAATCCTGAAAAAGAACATCTGCCTCTTTCAAGAGTCCTATACACCCAGAATATGTTTATGCAGCTCTTTCAAATTTCAAGAGCTAAGACCTTTCTTGATTTATTACCAGGATTCATGGAAATATGGATTAGTGGAGTGAGTTGTTAACTGAGAAGCTGGGTCTAGCACAACCAAAGTTTAAGTACACATTGAAATATTTACAACTAAAGCAGTACCTTAGTTTCAAGCAGAAAACAACTCAAACAGAAGTACAACACTTTCTTTTTCATCATCTAACAGTTATATTTCCCCAGAGAAAAGATTTCATTTGGTCAGTTTTCTTCCCCCATTAGCAGAGTTCATGCCAAAACACCTTAAGAGTAGGAGACTTCCTTAGTGTTTGACTCATATAATGAATTTCAGATAGTATATGAATACCTGATAGTCATCTTGATGAAAATACTAATTTTTTCACTTAAAATGCATGGTGGGAGCTTGGTGTCTTATTGTTTATAAGTCAATTTTTTTTGAGGAATGCTTTGGTTGATTTCACCCTTTTTAGTGTATAGGTATTTGATTTTGACAAATATGTAGTCATGTAACTACTACCACTATCAAGATATAAACAGTTCCTTCACACCCCTTAATTCCTCTGTATCCAACAGGCCCTCCCAACATCCCAGCCTCTGGTCTGTTTTATGTCCCTATTGTCTTAACCTTTTCCAGAATGCCATGTAAATAAATCATACAATATGTCCCCTGTAAGAGTGAGTTCTTTCACTTAATGTAATGCATTTGAGTTCTTTCACTTAATGTAATGCATTTGAGATCATTAAGTGACATTGAGTAGATCAGCAGCTCATTCTTGCCATTGGATGTACTAGAGTTTCTTTTATCATTCTATAGTCAGACGGTTGAAATGTTCCCAGATTTTAGCAATTATGGGTGAAAGTTTCATAAACATCCACATACAGGTTTTTATGTGAACATAAACTTTCATTTCCCCTGAGTAACACCTAGGAGAGAGACTATTGGGCCATGTAGTAAATGTGTCTTTAAATAATAAGAAACTGTGTGACAGTTTTTCATAGTGGCTATACCATTTTGCCTTCCTACTGGTGATGTCTGAGAGTTATAGTTTATTCTTCATTCTCACTAGCATTTTGCCTAGGGTTTTTGTTATAATTAGCAGGAGAATCAGGGTAGAGTACACTGGCTCCTTATTGTCAAAACCAGGAACCAACCATGATTCATTTTTGTGTCTCTCATAAAAACACACCCCAATGCATGATATATGGTCTGTACTAAATAATTACTTGTTGACAACAGAAAGGAGGGAGGAAAATAAGTAGCTCCATATCTCAAAATGTTAATTCAGCGTAACATGGTAGTTTAGAATACACTTTTTAGAGTCCACAATCAGTTTGAATTCTACTTCTACCACCTGCTTTCAGTGTGAATGTATACTGGCTGCTTCACCTCTCTGAGTCTTATGGAGATGGTAATTTCTACTTATAGGATAATTAAAATTGAAGTACTATATTTAATGCATTTAGCTCAGCATTTAGTAATAAACAGAAAATTTAGTTCTTGGTTTGGTTAATAACAACAACACTGATCAAATATCACTATCTGTTTCTTATGCTTTCAGGAAATTCTGCCCTTAAAGACAAGGAAGATCAGTTTGGGAGAACACCACTTATGTACTGTGTCTTGGCTGACAGACTGGATTGCGCAGATACTCTCTTGAAGGCAGGAGCAGATGTTAATAAAACTGACCATGGCCGGAGAACAGCCCTCCATCTTGCAGCTCAAAAGGTAAGAAGTATAATTATTTTCAAAAAGTAAATTGTTAGTGTGGTATTTGTTAGTTCCCTAAGGGAATGATGCAGTGGACAGGTAATAAAGAAATCACAACTAGATGAGTCTTAGTTTCATGTTTCCTCTATTTTTTTTTTAAAGATTTGTTTATTTATGTATACAAGAACTGGGTTGTAGGCCAGAGGTGTGGGGGTGTGAGAGGATTCACCAGAGACAGAGTGGGGAGCAGAACAGGCAGACTGGCTGAAATAAACTGCTGAGGGGAGCAGCGGGTGAGGTAGGAGAGGTCTGCTGCGCCATGTGGGAAGCTCCTTGGCTGGGGGTTGACCTGGTGTTATAGTGGCTGCAGATAGCTTCATAGTGCTGAGACTTAACCCATTATGCTACCAGGGAGGCCCTCGTATGTTTTTTCTAAAAACAGTATTTAAGCTGCAGAAATTCAAGCACAGATAACCATCAGTGGCTACTTGTCCAGGTTCCTTGAACAATGGAACTTATTTTATCACCTTTTATGATTTTATGACTTATTTTCAGTTCAGAAAGAGAAATCAAAATTACATATATAATATCATTAAACTATACTAAAAATTAATTATTGTGCACAAAAACAAGAATGGCCAAAAAAAAAAAACTATGAAGATATTAATAGTGGTTGGTTTTAAATATTGGAAATATGTGAATTTCTGTTCTTTTCACTACTTAATATTTTTCTTAATGAGTATTACTTTTATAATAAAAAAGTACAACCTCAAAATATGTCACATTATGGGGCATAAAAGAAATTTATTTTCTGAATGTACTTTTGACTTCTAAAAAAATCTAAACCATATTACCAGTATAAATTATTTCACGTTTTGAAATGCATGAAGATCTCAGATTTTCAAGATTAAACATATAAAAAAAGTGAACCTTCTACATCTATTAAAAAACCTGTTTGACTGAAAACTGCCTCCCCCCCATAAAATTTTGGTATATAAAATATATGCTAGGATCTGGTATTTTTCTTTTTGTTACTTATATTTTTGGAATGAAAATTAGTTAGATATAAGTTATTTTCAATTAAAAATGTGAACCAGATATAGCTGATTAATTGAGGGGTTAGAAAAATACCTTTTCATTAGTTTAACACATAAAAAGAGACTGACAGAAACATATACCACTGAATATGCTACTTACATGCTCTGATCAGTTAGGTCTGTTGGGTTATTTCCAAAGTTATTGCCCTTGAATTTGCTTTTCATTATAGTACTTTTTAAAGCTCCCTCATTTTCAACTTCAGTTTTAACTACTGCTTAATATTGGTAACCTTTCACCTAGGCTTGTCAGTTGTTAAAATTATTCACTCAGGAAGAGTAACTCCATTTAATTTGATTATCATAAAAAAGTAAACATTTCAGATTGGGGATAGCCCCAGTATTAAGAATTTGATATTCTTTAGATTTTTATTTTTTGTGATTCATTTTGTTTTAAAACTCAACTTCAAAAACAGAGTTTGGAGGAACGTAACATCAAGTGGATTGTGTGAAAAGCAAATAAGGATATGAGTTGAGGATGCAACAGTTTGTCATCTTTGTAGAGGTATAATGTGTCCAAAAAGGTTAAGAGAAGTGGAGTGTAGCACCAGTACCAGCATGTTACCTGTAAATCTCTTCAGAAAATGCAATGTGTGCTGTTATTTTGTTTTTGTTTCCCTTTTATCTTTTTTAATTGTGATTTTTTAAGAGTCAAAGAATAAATAGAACTGTGATTTACATGTCATAGGTGATTTCATGAATAACAAGTTTTATGTTATTTCAACTACCAGATAATTATGCATTTCCCCTTGTACCATGAATGAGAGTCAGCAGAAATGATAAACAGATGTATTCCATTAAAAACACCAGCTATTGGCAACATTAGAAACACAATGTAAAATAATTATTGGTGGAATGTTTAAAGATTTTAAAAAGAAGATTGGATCAAGAAGATGTGGTATATATACACAATGGAATACTATTCAGCATTCAAAAAAGATAAACATATGCAACTTGCAGCAATATGGATGGAACTAGAAGGGATAATGCTCAGCAAAATAAGCCAGAAAAAAAGAGAAAAATATCGAATGCTTTCACTTATAACCGGAATATAGGCAAATCAAACAAAGAGACATCCAGCAAGGGAGGGGGAGGATAAGAGCTCAAAAACAGGTAGAAAAGAGCACAAGGGACTATGGTGGTAGTTCACAGGAGAATCGGTGGTGGGTAACCAATGGGGAATACACAATAACGTAAAAAATATGAGTAATAATAATTTTAAAAGATTTTAAAAAGAACAAATCAGAAAAATGAGTACCTATAAGAGATTTTCATAACTAGGGGCCTACCTGGTGGCACAACAAGTGAAGTGTCAGCCTATGACGCTATCCGCAGCCACTGCAACATGAGTTCTATCCCCAGCCAGGGAGAGTCCCATGTGGCGCAGCAGCCCTCTCTCCCTCACCCGCTGCTCCCCTCTGCAGTGTACTTTAGTTGATTGGCCTGTTTTGTTCCCCGTTCTGTCTCTGGTGAATCCTCTCACCGCCCTCTGCCTCTGGCCTGCACCCCAGTTCTTGCGTGCATAAATAAATAATTTGTTTTTTAAAAAAGAGAGATTTTCATAGCTAGGTAGAAGTTCTGACTGTGACCACTTACTTTTGAATAATCCGTCTTCCAAAAACAAATAAAAACCTGAAAAAAGTATGTACACTGTTTGAAGGCATTGAGAACAATCAGTATAGGTTGGATCCAAGAAGCTATGTCCATTCAAAAGAGAAGCATGTGAAATTAGCTTCACATTCCTCCTGGCTTTTTCTTTTAAGGCATTTTTCAAATTGGAACATAAAACAAGAAGCAGTATTCTTAATTCTAAGGCTGAGAGACTGAGGTAGAGTTTAGAATTGGCTGTGAATAGAATTCAAAGAGCAAGATTTTGGAGAGAAGCGAATTGCAGAGAAGGAACCCAAAAATCTGATTATAGAGTCCTCACCGGTCATTAGCTGATTGCTGAACTGTGCTTGTGTAGGGTGAGACTCTGAAAAACCCAGCAGTAAACATCAGCTGGTAACTAAAGAGCTGGCCAGAGAGCGTTTAAAAATGGTCATATATTTTCTTTCCTACTTAAGTATTTTAATATATCACACACTGACTTTTGTAGAAAAATTCATTTTCACTTTAAAACATGAATAACTAATTTTCCCAGGACAACCTAGCTCATTAACTTTCAACCACTTATCTGCTGTGTGTGCCAGTGCCAAGTTCCTATACTATGTACTTCCAATACCACCTTCTTTTCTTTTAGAGAAGGCTCCTGAATATTAGGGATCCACTAAGGAAATTCAAAAATAAAAGTTAAATGATCTACTTCAGGGGAACTAATCTGATAACTAAAGTTATTTTGGAAGAGGAGGGAGAGTGGAGCTACATAGAAAGCGATTACCATACAGACCACTAGAGAGGAGGAAATGGATGCAGTAGATATATTGTGGACGTAGAAGTGCTCATTCACTAAGTGCTTCCCAAAATTCTGCTATGTACTTATGATTATACACCTAGAGAGAATATAAAAAATAAATTACATATGTCTGCGGTAAGTATTCTCAGTACTGATTCCTGTTAGGCTTTATTTCCCTTAGTTTAGTGAATTTCTCTGATATATCAGATATCAAATATTCTTTAAATATTGTCTGTCCCACTTAGTTCTGTTACCTGTGAACATGGAAGTGTATTACTTATGTAATCATCATAAGACAAGTATGTGTGTATGCATGCATCATCATGTTAAAGTTGTTAATATGTAACAAGTACTATATGAGGCCTTGGAATACAAAGATGAAAGATGTGATTCCTGCTTACAAAGATAAAGACATTAAGTGACAGTTGAAGCTGACCCATTTACTTTACAGTACCTAAGTGTTTTATAGATTATCACCAGACAATATATAGTTGTTACTATTAATTGACCTGAGGATCAACTGTTCTCATATGTTATTTTTATATTTTTGTTCTAATGAAATACATCATATTATCTTCCCTGGGATTCATTAGTAGGAGAAACTCATGTTCCCGTAGCATTTTATGTTTCTATTAGAGCCTTATTACCTTGCATTGTAATTATTGCTTACTCGTCTCTTTCCCACTAGATTGGAGCTCCAGGCAAAACCTTGTTTTATTTTTCTTCTAATCCCCTAGAATCAAACACTGTGTTGACATGTCTTTTTTTTTTTTTTTTGGTAAAGATTTATTTATTTATGCATATAGGAACTGGGGTGTGGGCCAGAGGTGTGGGGTGGTGAGAGGATTTACCAGAGACAGAGTGGGGAGCAGAACAGGCAGAGTGACTGAGATGCACTGCTGAGGAGAGCGGCGGGTGAGGCAGGAGAGGTCTGCTACACCATGTGGGAATCTCCCTGGCTAGGATCGAACTTGTACTGTAGTGGCTTTGGATAGCTTCATAGTGCTGAGACTTAACCCATTGTGCCACCAGGGAGGCCCTGACATGTCTTGATTATATGAATGAGTACATTTTATGTTACTTATATAGAGAGTCATTACTAATACAGGTGCTAAATGTTTTGTTTTTAGAAACATTGACCCAATTTTAAAATACATATATGGGAAAAACTATGGTGGTTGATATAGTGAATTTGACACATTCATTACTTTGGGAACCAATTGCTATTAGTCCACGCCACTAAGGAAATAGTACCCAGGGGGATAAAATTAATCTCAATATTCTGAACATCTGCATCTAATTTGTTTTTTGTTTAGTACCCTCAGCTTAATCCAAGAAAGCAATCAGTCATACCTTTTCCGAGTTTCTCACAAAAGGTATCTAATTGTAGAAATGTTTTGCTGCAGGGAAGCTACTGTTTCTCTGACTTCCAGAGATACAGTTATTTGTTACTAAGGATTAAAAAAACCTTTAGCAGTCTTACTAATTGTTAGCCATTAATACACTTTTAATCTTCCAGGAGGTTATTAATTTGACTTCAAGATTAAGACTACCCAGTTTGAAAAGTTACAACATACTAAACACAAAAATTAAAAAGCTTCAGGCTGCAGTTGTGTTTTTACCTTTTTTAGTTCACAAATAATTTTTAATTTTTCTATGAAAACTGAATATTAATTCTCATTTTCAATGTGTTGCTTCCATGTTAATGATCTATAAAAAGTAAAGGAGAAGTATAAAATACACTTTCAGAAGAACTTAGTACAGGGGAACAGTATTAGATTTCCTTATTTTACACATACTTATACTTACACACATAGAAACCAAACAATCCACTCCAGTTCACTTCAACTCTGTATTTCTTATTCCCCCTCAGTACATAATACCTCCACCACAATTCCTTACCTACCACAGTTAGGTAAAGATTTCACTTATCTGTATTTTACCCCACTAATGATATTTGAAGACAGAGACCATCTCTAGTTTTATATTTCTAGTCTTAGCACAGCTCCTGCCACTTTATACTCAGTTATTATTTGTTTAATGAATACATGAATTCACAAATCAACTAACCAAACAAGTGTGAATATCAGATAAACTAAATGTGAATGATATGGTATGTAAAACTGTTGTTTAAAAAGTTTAAATGCTAAACATTTTGTTTATCAGAACCATTTACCAAAAATACATATATAGGAAAAGTTACATATAACATTATGATTTAATAATTGGTACATTTATTCCTTTCATTTTCCACACCACCCCCTTACATCTTTCAAATAGAATTATATAAAGACTCTGTGGACTTAAGGGTTTTTTGTTGTTGCTACATTTTAAAAGGACGGGTTTATTAGGAAAAGGAATAAGAAATGAATAACTTAATATCACTCTTCTCTGTCTCAGTTTCTACATCTATACTTCTAGGTATCTGCTCCATAGGAATAAAGAGTCCCTTAGATATAAAACATTTTGCTTGGCGGACATATATATTCTATAAGTGTAAGTTATTAATATTATTGCTGCTAGTCACACTGCAATGCAGGTGTAAACATCAAATTACTCTTTAGATATCAGTAGATGTCAGAAATGGAAAAGCCCTTTAGGATCTTGTAATCCAGTTTGCCATGAATGAGGAAATTGAGTGAATTCTCCTTTCAATTCTGTGTGCTTAATAAATTATTCATCATTCTCTTTGCCTTTGAATATGCCTAGATGTTCTTTGTCTTAGGTTTAATTAATTATTTAAAATGTACAGATAATAGAGAATAATATTAAAAAACTCAGGTACCTAATACCTGAATATTTATTTTTGCTTCTGTTTTAAATGAATTAAAACAAATGAAGTATTCTATTTATCTTCTAAAATTCCATTTTCATCTACTTTTTCAATCTATCTTAATTTGGGGGATTTCAATCCCATGCATATTTTTCTACATTTATTTTATATATAATATATATGTGGATGTATATATATACATAGTACCATATATATACACATTTGTCTTTGTATGAGCAGTAAGATTATTTTACATACTTAAACTCTTTATGTAAGTGGTATTATACTATGTGTGTCATTCCCCAACTTGCTTTCTTGACTTAAACACTACATTTTTAGATTTATTCACGTTGAAATGTGTAACCCTACTTCACAAGATTATATCCAAATACCAAAACACACACACACACACAAAGGTTTTCTACATCATTATTAATTAAAGACATGCGTATTAAAGTCATAGTGATATGCCACTACACAACCATTTGAATGTCTAAAATGAAAACAGACTGACTATGGTAAAGATACGGAACAATTGGAACTCTCAGATATTTTTGGTGAAAATTTAAATTGATACATTAACCCTGGGAAATTGTTTCACTGTATTTAAACACTAAATATAAACACTAAAGCTCAGCACAAACATGCACACATAAACAGATGCATGCACCACACACACCACTCTATATCACTGCAATTCACATCCCAATACTCATAATACCTATGAGAAATAAGTGCTTCTTTCCACCAAAAAGACATATGAGAATGTAGATGATAGATTTATTTATAATAGCATTTGCTATTATAAATATTATAAATTCTTAATATTACAAACAACCAGATTCCTATCAATGGGTAAATGGGTTAATTGCAATATATTTCAATAATGTAATACGATACAATGAAAAAGAATGATCTATTGTTATATTCAACCCCCAAATGAATTTCATAGACTCATGTTGAGCAAAAGAAGTCAAACATGTTCTACTCATACAAATTTCAAAAACAAGCAAAAAAGTGTGGTGATTCAAGCCAGGTTTGTAGTTACCCAGGCATGAATAGGATTGACTGAATAAGGGCCTGAGAAAGTTTTCAGGGGAGCTAGAAATGTCTATCTTGATTTGTGTGTTGGTTACATAAAAATTTATCTGTATACTTAAAATGTATGTACCTTACTGAATATAAGTTATACTTCAATTTAAAACAACATGAGATATACTAAATGGCTGTTCTTCAAATAGATTAAACATAGTTACCATATGACACCAATTCCTCTCCCAGGTAGTATATCCAAGAGAATCTAAGACATGTTCACACAGAAATTTTTGCATAAATGTTTATAGCAGCATTATTTATAATAGTGGAAAAAAAACAAATTGGGTCAACTGATGAATGAATAAGTAATAGTTCATTTACATGAAATGTCCAGAATAGGCAAATATATACAGATGGAAAGCTAAACAGTAGTGGACTCAAGCTAGATTGGTGGAGAGTGGGGGAGAGTGACTGCTAAAGGTTCTGGGTTTTCTTTTTTGGAGTAATGAAAATGTTCTTTAAAAAATTACATGTCTATATAAAGTATCCAGAATTTGATGACTATAATTTATAGATAGGATAAGAGAAAATGGAATCAAGAATGATTCCTAGCCTAGGTTGTTAAACACACAGGTTACTTATCCCCAGCTTCAGTCTTAGGAACTCTAGGAAAGCTCTCTATCTGTGCTCAAATTCAGTGGTCCTCAGCCTTGAACATGCACGATTATCACCTGGAGGTATGTTGTGGCTATTTCTAAGCTTCTCTGTGACATATTCACTCACTAGTCCATTTAAAAACAATTTAATAAGTGGGCATTGTGCATTTATTAAGTAACAAATAATGTAACCAATCAACATCTGAAGAGTAAACAAATGAGCTTTTTGGCTGTAGGTGTGCTTCTATAAAGAAGGTACCAAAAACACATTTGCAATGTCCGCGGTACTTAGAAAGGGAGGAAAGTTTGAGAATATGAGAATTCTTTTGTTCCAGAATCTTGTTCTCTCAAAAACTCTGGACTAAGATGAGTGATGTTAAACAACCCTTGAAGTTTACCTGTTGGACCTGAGCCCTAGGTAGACTACTGTGAGGTAAGCAGTGAGTCTAGTCTAGTCTTTGCTTCATGGTATTATAACTATTGAGATTTCCCAATACCAACTTTGTCCTTTTTCGAAACTGTCTCTAAACTTGTCTTCTGGTTTTCCAGTCTAGAAACTGGTTTCAAATATTTAGATCATATATTCAAATGAGTGTTCTAACCAAAACCAGAGTTGGTCTGTTCTTAAACAAATCTGAAAATTGAAAGTAAAAATGTCTTTAGTACTTTAATTTTATTTCATGTACTTCTACTTGCACAGATAAAATTTATAGTCACAAAGAGCCACTTGTCAACAAACCTTGATTGAAATCACTGCTTTGAATTTTTCTAATATGGTTCTAGTTAGAATTTTTTTTTTCATTTGGGCTCATACTAGCTTCATAGCAGTAAGAAAAGCTGAAAATTGTCAATTTTTTATGTAAATAAATTGAACTATAGTTTGATTGAGTTCTTCAAGGCCACATTGTCACTTACAGAGTCAGGAATCACCTTGCTTTTCAACTCCAACTCTGTCCTCCCAACAATATCCCATTAAGAGGAAATTACATACACCTGAAATTTACTTTCTCAGACTTCTGGTTCTTCTGACTTAAAGTAATTCCCAGTCAAATTCCCAAATAAGTACCTAAGAAACCAAATGTGAAATTTGAATCCAGAGCTTCAGCTCTTAATTCCAATGCTTTTTTTGGTTATAATATCCATCAAACACAGTAGAACAGCCTTGCAGATTATATTCTGAAATCTACATTATTTGTGTACTTTTGTTTTGTACAGTCATGTTTCCTTAACCATATTCATTTTTTAATCATCTTTATCTCTTCACCGACCCCAACTTCTACTAAGTCATAAAAATGCAAGCAACTGCTTTCCATGAATAGATTAGAGATCCCCACAAACCTAGATTCCCATGGAAACCAATCAAAAACTACAAGGAAAAGAAGAGTATATATCGAATTTCCCTGAGACCAACAGCTTGTTTTTCATTAGACTCATGCTGCTTTCTTTTAAACTCTGGGCACAGGGCCAGTGAATATTTTTACAGCTGATAAAAAGAGCTTAAGAATAGTTTACTTTCATTTAAACTTTTAAAAATTAATTTTGTATGTAACATCAATTCCAAAGAGTGCTAATGTGCTTATTACCTTCTTATATCATAGGGCCATATTTGTTCATATCATTTCCTCTTCTTGTTTTTTCATTTTACCATTGAAAAGAAGGGAATCGGGAAGCTTTTATCTCTATAGTTGGAATATTGTCATCTCTTGGACACATTTCCTTGCAACCAATCAGGACTTTTTAATATTCTCTTGACTATTACACTTTTACAAAATGCACATGATAATTTACTAATATGGTAACAAAAATATGACCAAAATGCTAAAGAGGGGATCCAGAAAGTCAGGGAGGAGGCAAGTGAGAAGGGCAGGCTGTGATTTTTTTTAAAAGGCAATCAAAATAGTCTTCATTGAGAGTGTGATACTGGAGCAGGACTTGAAGGAGTTGAAGAAGATAGCCTTGAGAGTGGCTGAGAAATAACTTTTATTCCAGGCACAAGGAATAGTCAGAACAAAGATATTGAAATACAGAGTGCCAGGAACGTTTGAGAAATAACAAAGAAGTTGTGGTTATCATGAGTGAGCAAGGAAATAATAGGTGTGAGGATATGGAAGAAAAGCTGACCAGGTCCAACTGGGTCTTTTGACCATTGTCAGGAATGTTTTTACTCTAAATGAGGACTCATTGGAGAACTTTGAGGTAATCAGTGACATGATCTAACATAGGTCTTAATAAAGTAGTCATTCTAGCCAAATGGAGATATTTTTCTCCAGCTTTACTATTATCTATTCCTTCATTCCTTCTTCACATAATATGCTGTCAAGTCTCCTTCTAATACTGAGCCCTTTCACCAAATATGCACACAGTTGCCTAAATCTCCCTGAAAATAGATACCTAGAATAGAATAAAATGCCAGTCTGATGAGCAAGAGACTATAGAAAAACTCTAATCAATTACATTTTGGCAACCAAATACAGTTGATTCATGTTGAAGGTTTTCCAAATAAAATTTCTGTCTGGTTTAAACTGTTTAAATAATGGCTTAAACTCTTTAAATTATGGTTTAGACGAATGTTGTGTTCATATTGTGGTTTTGAACTTATTTTATTCATATTTTACTTGAGCATATTTTTTAACTTCCCCAGACTAATTTTGGCAGAGTTTACCACCCCCTCTTTTGCTCCTCCAATACCCTCTGTATTCAAATGCTGTTATATCACCTATCACACAAAAGATATTTACTTGTTTGCAAATTTGGTTTCCCCTCAATAAGCATCTGACTATCAGGAAGAGTACTGTAGTTACATATTTTATTTTTAGATCCTGGTGCCTGACAAATACTTAAGAATGCTTTGTGAGTTGAATTAGGTTGATCATATAAGCTGTCAAGGTCATCTTGACTCTTGAGCCTGTCTATTCATTATAATTATTATTATCTTTCCCACATATGTTACCAGGATTCTCATCTTAATCTTTGGTATCAAAATATAAACTGCTTCCAATATGTGAAAATATGCTCAATATTGTTCATCATAAAAAAGCAATCGTAAGAGAAATGTAAGTTAAAATTATCATGAGGTTAACTTGTTTCATGGTCATTGACAAAGGTAAAAAAATATTTACAGCATCCTGTGATGACAGAACTGTTACTGGAAGAAGTGAAAAATACGGAAGGAAATTTAATGATATTCAGCAAAATTAAGCTATGCACTTAGCTTTGACCCCACATTTCCACGACTATTAATCATCCCAAATGTACATTGGTAAAGAAGAGAAAATATGTATGTGAAAAGCTGTTTAATTGTGATAAGAATTGTAATAGAAAAAAAAAACATGAAGGGAAATATCCTGTTAGAAGACTGGTTGAATTTTTTAAAAAGTATATTCATACAATGGAATGTTATATAACTGTAGAAAGTAATGAGAAATATTTTGATATCATAATATAGATGATCTGGAGTGGAAAAAGCAAGTGTGGAATATTATGTATGGTAATCTGTATTTTTTACTTGACTATGAAGTGGTCGTGGAGAATATTAAGTGAAGAAAGCAAGGTGCTGAAGAGTATATGAAACCTTTTATCTAGGAAGGGAAAGAAAATAAATTTTTGCATATTATTTTCAAAAGATGAAGAATAAATGAATAAAGACTGGAGAGAAGGGAAGGGAACTGTGCAGAGGACTTCTTTGAATGTATCTTGTTCTATAGTTTTGATTTTTGAAACCCTGTAAATAATTTCCATTTAAAAGTTAAATGTTAGCAAAGAACAGTCCTTTAAGACTGATAGCCAAATGAAATGAAAAAAAAAAACTAACTGTATATCAAGTTGATTGTTCAGTTACACAAGTAACACTAAAATAGTAATTGACTCTTAAGTCCTAATAAAACATCTCCTAAGGACAAAAAGAACTGAAAAGAAATCTTGAACTATATTCAGAAAACATACTGTTAGTAATAATACTATTGTATTGATACACTGGTATAAATAAGTAGACTATTAATGTAGGATAAAGAAAGTGAATATTTATGTTAATTTTATTAATAATTGCAGTGTCATAGGAGGAACCTACTCCATGATTCCTAATTAGGATAGCCATTGGAATTACAAATGATTGTAGAAAGGTATGAACAGAGCTGTAGCAGGCTATTCTTTTATTTATTATGTGAAGCTTTAGCTATTTGTCAATGAAGATGGTCACACAAGTATTGAAAATATGCCCCTCTGGAAATTAATTCAGCAAGCATCGATAGCGGACATATTCTATTCCACTTTCACCATGCACTGAGGATTCTGAAATAAGGAAGACATTCCTCATTGCTTTAGAATAGCTCATCATTTAGATCAGCCAACCACTGAGATGGTTTCACCAGACAAATATGCAGGTTGTACATTGCACCACTTGTGTATCTTGTACAGCCATTTGAGATGGCCCTCAGGACTCAATAGGAGTGAATCTGTACCTTGAATATGGAGTTATGTGTGCAATAAGCAGAAATCTGATAGCTCTAATTGACTGTCCCAACAACATAACAGACTGCCCCTTCAGTTTCATCATTTATGTGCTTATTTGAAACTTGCATAATTATTGGTTTAGAGGCTCTTTCTGCATATTTACTTTCTTCTCCAGAACTCAATTGCTCTTGTTTTCGAAAGACTGACTTGCAAGTCTGAATTTATGGCTATGTTCTCTTTCCTGAATTTAGTTCAGTTAATTATCTCCCTCCATAATTTACATTAGAATACCCAATAACCTAAATTCAGTTTTCTTATTAATTTCCCATTTGTAAAGAAAATCATCATTCTTCAGCAATTTAGGCTCAAAATATTACCTTAATCTTTCACTATTTCTGACTTCCTCAGTCCCCATACATCGAGTTTTCTTTTTTTTTCTTAGTTTATTTTTATTGAGATAACATTGCTTTCTGACACTATACATGATTTAGGAAATAGGTTGACACCTCCACAGATGTATGTTACCACACCACAGCCACCACCAGAGTACTCAGTCCTTTACCATAGACCATTGGACCCCCTCTACCTTTGTCCCCACCCCTATCATCCCTCCACCTCTAATAACCTCAGTTCTGTAGTCACATTTATAAGGTTTGTTTTGGTTTAGTTTTGTCTGTTCCTTAGTTTTGTTTCTCCATAGTCTACAAATGAGTGAAGTCATTTGGTATCTTTCTCCTTCTAACTTATTTCATCAGCAGAGTTCCCTCCAGTTCTATCCACATTGTTGAGAATGGCAAGAGTTCATGATTTTTTTCATAACTGAGTAGTGTTTGATTGTGTATACCTAGAAGTGGAATTACTGGGGGTAGATGGTCTACAATGTTTAATATTTTGAAGAACTTCCATACTGCTTTCCATAGGAGCTGACCAGTATGCATTCACACCAACAGTGAACTAGTTCCTTTTTCTCTATGCCCTCACCAACATTTGTTGTTTTCTGGGTTTCTTTTTTTGATATGGGTCATTCTCATGTGTGAACTGGTACCTTATTGTGATTTTGATTTTGATTTGCATTTCCATGATAATAAGCAATGTTGAACAATTTTTCATGTGTCTGTTGGTCATTTGTCTTCTTTGGAGAAGTGTCTAGTGAGTTCTTTTGTTCATTTTTTTTTATTGGGTTCTTTGTTTTCTTTTTGTTGAGTTATATGAGTCTTTGTAGATCTTGGATGTTATTCCCTTGTCAGATGTATGATGTACAAATATTTTCTCCCATTTGGTGGGTTATCTTTTCATTATAATGATATTTTCTTTCACTGTGCAGAATCTGTGGAATTTGATGCAGTCCCTTTTGTTTATTTTTGCTTTTATTTTCCTTGCCACTAGAATTGAATCCCCAAACACATCACTGAAGCCATTGTTGTGGAATGTTTTGACTATGTTTTCTTCCATTTTTTTTTTTTTATGGTTTCCAGTCTTGCATCCAAGTCTTTAATTCATTTTGAGTGAATTTTTGGATATGGTGAGCAAATGGTCTACTTTCATTCATATGGTAACTTTGTTTTAGATTAACACTGTCCATATAAGTATTGATTTATTTCTAGCCTCTCAATTCCATTCCATTGATTTGTGGGTCTATTTTATTACCATATTGTACTGTTTTGATTACTATAGCTTTGTAATATATTTTGAAGTGTGGGAATGTGATACCTCTGTTCCTCATCTTTCTTGCCAAAATTTCTTTGACTATTTGATATCTTTTGTGGTTCCATATAAACTTCAATGATGTTTTCTCTATTTCTTTGAAGAATTCCATTAAAATTTTGATAGTGATTATATTGAATCTTTATATTGCTTTGGGTCATATGGCCACTTTAACAATGTTAATTCTTCTCCTTGAACATGGGATGTCTTTCCTTTCCCTTGTTTCTTCTATTTAACAATGTCTTATAGTTTTCATTGAATATTTCTTTTATCTCCATTGTTAGATTTATTCCTAGGTATTTAATACTTTTTGAATCTACTATAAGTGGGCTGTTTTCTTGATTTATTTCTCTTTTAGTTCACTATTAGATACACCAACTTTTCTTACCTTGTTTTGTGAGAATCACTCATATTCCTTCCTTCATATTTCCTCTGCCACCATTTAGTCTAGGCCCTTATTTCTCATAATTAAAAAAAAAAATCCATAAACTTAGTGTTGTGCTCAAAAAATTTGAATATGATTGACCTTAGTTTTGTCAATATATTAGAAGTGAAGCTTTATAAATCAATTGATAGTGGATAAACCAGGCTTGTCCCTCCTGAGGCAGAGGACTTCCCTGGGATAGGTAGGAAATGAGGGAAAGTTCAACCAGAAATAATGGGTGGTATTCCAGCAAGTGGAACTAAAGGCAACCTAGAGTACAAAACATGCTGAGATGACAAAAACAGGTAATTTTTCAGCAATACCTTAGTCACAAATTCAGAATATCAGATAAGACATAAGAGAACACCATTTCCTGTGAGAACTTATAAAGGACAATACTTGAAGTAATTTGGATACTAGGTAGGTTTTTTAAGTTATTAATAGTACATAAAAAGCATAATTTTGGTTCCAGTGAGAACTCACAAAGGACAATACTTGAAGTAATTTGGATACTAGATAGGTTTTTAAGTTATTAATAGTATATAAAAAGCATAATTTTGGTTCCAATGTCTAGTACCATAATACCGTTGAGTATAGGGTGGCTGAATAGATAGTCATCACCTAGACCACATGGGATTAACAGATATCTATCGATCACTTCACCCCCGAAAAATTGAATACACATTTTTCTCAAGTGCACATGGAACATACTCCAGGATTGATCACATATTAGGCCACAAAACAAACCTCAACAGATACACTAAGATCAAAATCGTACCAGCCTTCTTCTCCGATCATAAAGGAGTCAAACTGGAAAT
>PVIJ01019178.1:0-24083 GCA_004024925.1 Scalopus aquaticus
CAACACAGGCTCAAATCCTGTAAGTTCTTTCTAGCACTTCCTCAGCAGCCTCACCAGCTGTGTTCTGTGTGGCAACCAGTCCATCAGCCCAACTTTGTTCAACCACAGGTGTGTTTCTGGTAGTCTTCGGCTGGAGGACATTGGCAAAATATAAATGGAAAAGTTCCAAAGACTTTCACTCACGAATGAATGAGGGGTCAATAAGAAGTAAATGAAAATCAATTCAAGAGTTTCCAGTTCCAAAAAAGCAGACAAAGATATAGGCAGTTGCAGAGGCTGAAATGAATGTGTTGAATGAGGGATCCATTATATCTGGGAGTTGCTAGACAACAACTAATAACTCATTAAAAAGAAACCTGATGATCTATTTTTACCCATTTCATAACTCTTAGTTTTAGTTTTCTGCCAACTGTTTCCATACATATACCAACACATTTTTTTAAAATCAGAATCACACCATGTAACTATATTACAGTTTGCTTTTACCATCTCACATGAAACGGGCATCTTTTCAAGTCACTGCATATATAGACCAACCTCATTCTTTTTCTTGGCTGTATAGGATTCCAGTATTTGTCTGAAGCATGGTTCATGTATTGCCTCTGAGGATCTATATTTGGGTTGTTTCTCTTTCTGGCAAATGCATGTAGTAAATAACATCATACATACACCTTTCGTACCTGTGTGACCATTTCTGAAGGACATATTCTGAGAAATGGATTTGAGATTTCCATTTTGGCCTCTGAAAGGCTATAATATTTTAAACGCAAAAAAAAAAAAAAAAAGCTGTATGATCACCATCTTGTCTTTTCTTCATGCACAAATTCCCTCTGGTTGCCTCTATGGTACTCAGTGCCATCTGAAATGGGTAAAATATTTCTTTTTTAGAACTTCAATTTCAGATATATTATTAGCAGTAGTATTTAGTCAGTACTTAGCAGGCTGATAAGGACACTATTTCAGGTGATACACCAGTGGCTCTCTGACTGCAGTGTGTTAAGAGTGAACTGGCAGAATTCAAGCCAGGCAGAGCTGTCTCTCCCTAATGCCACGTTCCTTTCTTCCCAAAGGAATTTGATGTGGATGTGGTGGCTGTGGTCAACGACACCGTGGGCACCATGATGACCTGTGCTTATGAGGAGCCCACCTGCGAGGTTGGACTCATCGTAGGTGGGTGTGTCGGACGGTCTCTCTCCTTGGGGTAGGGGAGGCTGGGTTTTCCTGTTTTGTGGGAGTTTGTGTCAGCAGCTCAGTCCTGTGTCGGATAGTGTGTCTGTCAGCACCATCCCCTGACCACCTCAGGGTTGCAGAGCTCTCCAGGGGCCTCTCTACTCTTCCATCCCCACCCCCACCAGCCTTCACTTTGATTGGGACCAGCCTGTCAAGAAGAGAACTCTCTAGGAATGCGACTCCAAGTGGCTCTCCCAGCCTGGGTGAGCTGTTGTCTGTATCTAGAGCTGGCCAGCAGGGCAACGCTCTTGGGCTTGTTGTGGCAGGATGTCTCCAGCATGTGTTGCAGGGCGGGACTCTGAGGCCGTGAGGGAAGAGAGCTTCCTTCCTCTCTGGACCGGGGAAAGGGCCAGAGTAGGCTTGAGGGCCGTAGTGCCTTGTTAGCCACTGCTGTGAGCAGGCCCAGCCACTCAGTGGGTTGCAGAGGGTTGTGTTGGCTTTGCTGGTTATTCCCCTATAGTACAAACATATCAGGTGTTGGGGTTCGTGGAGTTGGGTTCTTGGGTTCCTCTGAGAAAGATTTCAGCAGAGTTCCCATATTTATTTTTTTTCTTTTTAAAAATTTTTTAAAGATTTATTTATTTATGCATACAAGCTGGGGTGTAGGCCAGAGGTGTGGGGGTGGTGAGAGGATTCATCAGAGACAGAGTGGGGAGCAGAACAGGCAGATCAACTGAAATACACTGCTGCGGGGAGCGACGGGTGAGACAGGAGAGGTCTGCTGGCCATGTGGGAAGCTCCCTGGCTGGGGATCGAATTTCTGCTGCAGTGGCTCTTGATAGCTTCATAGTGCTGCACTTAACCTGTTGTGCCACCGGGGAGGCCCCAGAGTTCCCATTTTTAGCAGCACACAGCAAGTTTATTAAGGGAAAAAAAAAACACAACAAAAATACAATACTTGCATAGACACAAACAGGCAAACACTGCATTTTTAAAAGAGTAGGCTTATTAGGGGAAAGAGTTGCCTGCATAGACACAGGTGGGCAGTCTTAGGAGAAGATCTGCATTTTGCCAGAGCAAGGGGTATCTTTATACAGTGTTCTTTGGGGGGATTCATCCTTTATGGAATTTCATTGCTTTGGGGTCTGGTTAAGTGGGTGTTCTGTAACAATAGATAATCCTTTCTGACCATGGCTCTGATGCCTAGGAACTTCCATAGTGGGTTTTAATGACTCCCACCTCTGCTTTTTGACCTTATGAAAACGTCCATCCTAAATTTTCTGCTGTAAGCTTCCATTATTAGGTGTCTGGTCCTCGAGAGTGTGTAATCCCTTGAAGCATTTTGATTTTGATTGTGAGAATACCATTTATCCAGTTGATTCTACTGCTCATGTCAGGGCTGCTGGGGAAAGGCCTTGCTTCTTAGCCTCTCTCTGCAGGCCCTACTTGGACTGGGAGGGGCACCCCTGCTGCCCAGTCATTAACTGAGTGTCTCCGGGTTGGGATGAGGCCTCAGCAGGTTGTAGACCTGGATGCAGGAATACCTATTCATTGATTAAACCACTTTGGCCTCCTGTGGAAAAAGGTAAAAGGTTGTTTGTGGCCTGGCTTTGTGCTGTTTCTCTTCCTTTATTTTTGCAAGGCTTCCTTTCTCCACCCAGCCCCTCCCTCCTGCTTATGAATGGGCTTAGGTGTAAAATGCAAAGCTAGAGTGACACAGCACATTCTCCGCCCAGGGCAGGCTGATTAGTTTCCTGGTACCAGGCTGGGGCTGGGATTCTCCATGGCCCCAGTTGCATTCAGAGCCACTCTTTCTGCACTCCCCGCCCCCTGATCTACCATGGGCAAGTGGTATGGCTTGCTTTTTTCACACTCCTGTCATTTCTGTGGCTCCTTTTCTCTTAGTGTTCTATTTTGAATGAAAAGAAGATTTGAGAAAACAAAAACAATCCAGTTACATAGTTAGGTTAGCAAAAGTAACAGAAGGATCTGTAAATTGTAAGTTTCTTTAAAGGGGATGGAAATGTTGACTTCAAACAAAAAGCAATCAGTTATTCCACCAACAAAATGGATTTTTTCAGAAATAACCAAAGAGCAATTTGTGAAGTATGATCTCATGGTAAGACACACATGTATTTCCCAAATCAAAAGCTGGTACCCCCCTCATATAGACTCAGGAGGGTCTACTGCCAGGTAGAGAGGACCTCCCCCTTCCTCCTGTTGGAGCAGGGCAGCTGCAGGATCTCAAGACGCAGGTTTGCTGGTGATGCATCCCTGGACCCTCTTATAGCCTCCTCGCCTCGTTTAAATAGGGTTTGTTTCTGTATTTCATGCTCAAAATTTCCCCTTTCAATCAAGATCTCTGAAAGCCTTGCTGGTCAAGAGTCAGGGGTAGCCCAGATTCAGTGACCTTTTTTATTTTTAAGATTTATGTATTTATGTATTTAAGAGCTGGGGTGTAGGCCAGAGTTGAAGGGTGGGGGATAAGAGACAGAGTGGAGAGCTGAACAGGCAGATTGGCTGCTGAGGGGAGCAGCGGGCAAGACAGGAGAGGTCTGCTGTGCCATGTGGGAAGCTCCCTGGCCAGGGATCGAACTCTTGCTGCAGTGACTGCTGATAGGTTCGTAGTGCTGAGACTTAACCCCTTGCCTCATGAGGGAGGCCCCAATTAAGTGACCTTTTTTGTACCTCAGTGCCTGGAAAGACCTTTCCTGGTGCCCTGTCCCATTATGGAATGAAAATGCCCAGGTTGGACCAGGTTGCCAGAGGGTGTGTGGTCCAGTGAGGATTTGGGGTTTTCTTTAGATGTGTTGCGTGAGCCCAAGAGTCTTCCATGACATTTGCCTACAGAGGGTTTGTTAGCCATGCTTGATAGGTGCCTTCCCGGTGACGCTTCAGTGTCTTTCTGGGGACTTCTTTTCCAATAGATTAAAATGTCTAGGTTGCAGGGTATGTTGCTTAAGGTCTTTATCTGTGGGGAGCAGTTCTATGAAGAGATTGTTCAACTGAAACATGGTTACTTTCGATAGAAGCAATTAGACTTTACAACACTGAAGTGTATCTCCTCCAATAAGCTGTGAATCCAAAGAGGCAAGGGCTAGGTACAGCGAGCACCCTGTGACTGTCTCAAAGGGTGAGAGTTTTTGAGTTCCAGAAGGGGTGGGTCTGAGAAGGATCGGTGGCAGTGCTTTTGGCTAAGGTGTTTGGAGAATCTTTACAAATCTGGCCACTTGAGTTTTAATAATGCTTTTGGTACATTCAGCTAAACCACAGGATTGAGTTGTAAGCACAGTGAAAACATTGTTGGAATACCTGACTGGTAAAATGGGTTCCTCTATCACTATGAAATTCAAGAGGGATTCTTCAGGTAGGGATAATCTCTTCTAGAAGGATTTAGGCCACGGAAAAGGCAATCGCCTGTTTATAAGGGAAGACCTCAGTCCAGTGAGAGACATGTAATTAAAACATGGTATGACCAAAACATATTCACATCCATGAGACAGGTGTAACTGTATGAATGTCCATTTGCCAAACCTTGAATGGCCTAATAGGCAATTAAAAATATCCAGGAATGATGAGAACAGGCTTTCCTGAGTTGTGTTTTGGACAGGTGGAACATGTAAGGGAGGCACTTTTTGCAGCTTTGCTGACATTTCCTACCAATATTGATCTATGAATACAGTCATTTTACTGGGGGACCAACGGCTTAATGTATGTACTGTGATTAAGAGTGAAAAATTGGAACCTCTGGTAGGACTGGGTTGTTACCTGGTCCAAGCCAGAGCTTTTTCTTGCCATATGAATAATTCTTGAATTTCCAATCCTGTTTCTTCTACTCTGGGGCCAGAATTTCTCTTGCCAGTCAGTTTTTATTAGTTATCATTTGGAGAAATATCTCTGGACCATGACAGAGCTTTGGCTTCTATCATTTCCTTTAAGGGTAGCAAATCTTGTGGCACTATCAGCAAGGTGATTCCCTTTAGAGTAAATTTTAGAATGCCCCGGAATCATAATCATATCCAAGGTAGCAGGTGAAAGTATAGCATCCAACAACTCCGGAACATAAGGCCCATTTTAAATTTTGTCTCCTCTGGAAGTAAGGATGCCCTGTGCTTCCTCCACAGCATTCCAAACTCATGGGCCACTTCAAAAGTATATCTACTATCAGTGTAAATGTTGTGTCTCGCTAGGGTGCATGCTTGGGTAAGGATGTACAGTGTGGCTTGTTAGGCTATGTAGCTAAAGGTAAAGGTGTCACTTCAATGACAAAAACATTGATACAACGTATCTAGCACAATATTTACCATTTCTACCTTTCAAGTACAAACCATTAGTGAATCATGAGAAGTCAGCATTACCCAAAGGAGCTTCCTGTAGAGCATCCAGAGGGGCCACAGGAGGTGACCTGGGAGGTTCAAGTAGTCTGAGGGACTTTGGGGAGCAGCGGGGAGCAAGAGTACTGTGAGGAGCAGTTAGCAACACATTTCCTCAGCGGTCTTAAGCAAGGAGGTATCTTTGTATCACAGGGTACCAGTTGTTGACTATGCCCTCTGGGTCAGTTGTGAACCCCACATTTCTGGATGCCTACTCCAGGAGTGTAAAGAAAGAGGAAATGTGATCATTGGGGTGTCCAAGGGCTTGTGGGCTCATTAAATTCTCTTTAACGACTTCAAGGCCTTCCAGTCCTCCTCTTCCCATAGAATTTGGTCAGGGTTTTTTATTTTGCTTTTTAAAAAAAGCATACAGAGGTTTTGCCATAACCAGTTGGAGCAGGTGCCCATAAGGAAGATGGTCCTGATTCTAAAGGGACAAATGATCAATCTCTGTAGATCAGCACTCGGACTGTCAGAGACCGGGCAGTACAGATGTTAAAGATTATGTAAACTACTTGGTTGGCTTTTTTTTCCCCCATGGGTACCACATTACTTTATCTGAAGGAGTAATACAAATGAAAGATTTAGGTAGATGGTTTGGTGCCATTTATAGGAAAGGTAACAGTAACCCGAGCATGCATGCGCAGTCTTGGTGACCAAGACGCCCGTGTCCCTCTCTTTCTCTCTCTCTCTCTCACACACACACACACACACTCACCCATTATAGGAAGTCAGCCCAAGGCTTAGCTTAGCTCTCCTCACTCTCTCCCAGGGTGTGCTTGTCAAAGAGAGAGAGACCACCATGGCAGGGTTGGGGACCCCGTCTTGTGCAAGCTGGTTACATGCTCACCCAATTCTTTGATGCATTTCACCTGCTCATCCAGGTAATGAGTCTCCAGGAAGTCACACCAGTGGGGGCCGTTTTGGCAGTGGCCAGTGTGTACAGGTCCAGTCGTTGCGGATTCAGGCTTTTCCTCAGGGTTGTACACACGTCATGCATTGGGCCCGTTCTCCCAGTCATCACAGTTGAGTTTCTTGGTATTCTGAAGGAAGATCCGGCCATCTCATTGGTTTTGCAGCTTCGACAGTTTCTCAGTATACTCCCTTTCCTGAGATTAGTGGAGAAAATATTTGGCAAACTTCTTCAAATCCACATTGTCCCAAATAGTAAGACGTGGAAGGTAGACACAGGAGGTATAGAGCTACTGGTTGACGGGGTGGTTGATGGCGGCATCGGGTGCTGGTGGTGGTTCCGGTCACCTGAGGGGAACGCAGTTGTCATGGCAGTGGTTGAGGAGAGGTGGCAAGGGACTGGGGGCTGTCCAAGGGCACCATGGGCAGGAGGCCCCTGGCTGGCTGGCCCTCAACTGTTGACTGCAGTGGGGGGCAAGCTTCAGGTTCATCCAAGCACTGTTGAATCAGGAAACTACGGGCACTAGACTGTTGGTTGACTATTTTGATTGCTGCTATTAACTTAGAGTGATGCCCCCACTTTGGGAGAATGTAATATTACCATGATACTTTTCAAAGAAGTTTCAACCTGATAAATGTACAGGGGCAGAGGAACTAAGGAGAAAATATATATAAACAAGAGGGAATAAGCTCAATGACAAGAACCTTTTGAGGCTTATTAGAAATCCCTATTATTTGAACCATGCTGTTTTATAATAGTGGTTGAGCGCTGACACAGAGAAATTCATTTCCAGTCTGAGAGCTATCCCAAGCCAGTTAAAAGGGAGGGCTGGGAAAAGCCCCTGTAGTTCCTCAAAGCCCTATCATGGGAAATAAGAGGACACTGGAAAAGCTGGTTGGAAGCCTCTGGCATTTGAAACACGTGTGTGACAGTCTCCTGTCCAGTGTCCAGCTGCTTTACAATAATAACAGACATTCGGAGGCTTGTTTTGGCTCCACGTGGGGACTTTCATTTGGTGGGACTGAGATTAAGGAGTTTTGCCATCTTTCTTTCTTTTTTAGTTGCCTCCTCTGAGGTGCGAATGAGCTGCTTTGCCAAGTTAACTAGATCTAGAGTGGACATACTTTCCTATTTTCTCTGTTTCTTTTGACGAGTAGAGAAAGGTCTCAGTTCAGCCAATTAACAAACAGAGTTGAAGGCAACTGAAGAAGATCTAGCCTCAGAAGGAAAATTTGAATTTTCTTTGAAAACAATTTGAAGTCAATTGTAATAATTACTAACAGGTTCATCAGGCTTTTGTGTACAAGTCTGATTTTGTCCCAATCAGTAGGCTTAGAAAAAGCTATGGAATTATTTGATAAAGTCTATCAGAGAATTTCCTTGTCTCTTGCCAAAAGTTAGGGGTTTATCTAAATCCTTTTCAGGATTTTTCCATATGGCAAGTTTCATCCATTATTTAACTTGCCCCCTTCACCAACAAGCATGTGAGTTAACTGCTGTATGTCCCCAAAACCAGGTTGGCAAATGTGCATAGCTTGCTTAAATTCTTCAGCAAAAATGTAAGACTTCTCAGTTACTTCAGGAAGCTCTTTAACTATGACTGACAATTCAGCTTTAGTCCAGGGGACATAAGAGATTTCAGGTTTATCTGGATCCTCAGAAGATTTAACTTGAAGAGAGCAAGTTGTCTCACGTTTAGGGAAGGAGGGATCAAAGAGAGAGATGCTAGGGAAAGGGTTGGACAGCAGGAGGATTAGAAACTCAGTTTCCCTCAGTAGGAAAACTGAGTAGGATGGTGGGCAGTTCAGAAGGGAAGGGAGATGAGGATGCCAGAGGGATCTTCTTAAAATACCTCAGTACAGTGGGGCCTGAGCACAAATCGTGTGTCCAGAGGCAAAGCAAGTAGGAAAGGAGAAGAGGGCCTACTGAAGCCATTTGATCTTTTCTTAATTGTTCACCTTAGTTAATGTTAACATTTCATTTTGCAAAGAGGCCATTTAGGACTCCTGATAATGTTTGGAGGCTCCAGGTACCAGTTGAAATAGGCTTTCCATTCGGTTTTAGCAATTTGGGAGCCATGCTATCCAATATAGATTTAAGAAAAGTAAGTTTGGGAAGTTCAGAGATTCCCCATAATTGCCATTGGTTTTCTGACTTACTTTTGGTTAATTTGATCCTTTTAGTAAGAAATATGTATGAGGAAGGACTGTGGTTCTGACACACTAAGCTAAGCTAGGAGGGATTCCTAGCAACAACACCTTTAAAACATTCAGACAATGGGGATCCCATTTTCTTTTATAATTAGAGCCAGGAATTCCTAAACGGCCAGTTCCTTTGAGGAAACTCCCATTTCCGGAAGGAATCAGGTCAAAGGCCAAGGAGTACTCACACACAAATGGCACAGTGTTTCTAATAAGGAAGCAGACTATATTCAAAGCAGTACTCGCTAAGCCAACCACTCTCAGTCTGGGAGTAGAACCACTGTTTCCACCTGACGGGACTGAAGGCCAAATTCTGCTGTGACAGCATTTTGGTTTCAAAGATTTAGCCAAAGGCTGGCACATTCCTGGCCAGGCATAGCCTGATTTCTGAAGTGAACAGGCTTAAGTGCCACGGATACCCGTAGAGAGAACCAGGCCTACCCAAAACCAAGAGAAGTTCTGGAATGCATAAGCCTCTGGAGAGCTCAATGCCAAAAGGGCAAAATGAGACTGGCTCTCAGGCTCCAGGGTGGTGAGAAAGCGTCGTGCACAGGGCTCAGTGGGCACCAGCACCCCTTTCCCACCAGCCATGTTGTCAAGGGTCCCATATGGGCCACCGAATATGTCTACTTTAAACAAAAAGCAATCGTTATTTCACCAACAAAATGGGTTTGTTCAGAAACAACCACCAAAAGGCAGGTTTTTTAATGTTTAATGAGGTAACGATATTTATAACACTCTTGATGTCTTAAGGGTGTGGGTTCATCCCTCTCCAGATCTTTTATCACACCATGGCCACCACCAAAGCACCACCAGCCCTCCACTATAGTCTGCTGAGGCCCCTCCCCCTCACCTTCTGGTGTCCTCAGTTCTACAGTCGCATTTCCAGGGTTTGTTTTGGTTTGGTTTTGTAAGTTCCTTTGATTTATTTATGTTCTACATGTGAGTGAAATCATCTGGTATTTGTCTTTGCCCTTCTGACTTATTTCACCTAGCATAATCCCTCCAGTTCTATCCATGTTGTCACAAATGGCAAGATTTCACCTTTTTTTTTTTTTTAAGTTGAGTAGTATTCCATTGTGTAATATACCACATCTACTTTATGGGCACATAGGGTCTTTCCATAAGTGCTATTGTAAATAGTGCTTCAGTGAACATAGGGGATCTTATGGGAGATCTATTTTTAGTATTCCGAGAAAATGCTATATATTTTCCATCAGGGTTGGAGGTGTCTACATTCCTGCCAGCAGTGTATGAGAGTTCCTTTCATCTAAAAAGGCAATTTAGAAAATGAAGTCTCATGGTGAGACACACATGTACTTCCTGGATCAGAAGCCAGCAGGCCTATTATAACCTTTGGTGGGCCACTGCTCGTAAAGCAGACAGCCTCCTTTCTTCTGCTGGGGCAGAGAAACAACATGCTTCTCACTGGGGCTGCAGGACATGTCGGGTCCTGTGGTTTGATGATTGACCATATGTGGGAACTTTCTTCTAATCTCCTGGCCTCATTTAAATAGGCTTTTTATAGATTAATTTTCATAAAACCGCCAGAACCCCTTTGCTCTTCGCCAGTGAGGGTGTCCTCGTGTCCCCTAATGATGCTGAAAGTCCAGCTACATCCACATCCCAGCTGGGAGGAGTCGGTGGTGCTTTAGGGCCTTGACCCTGAAGTGTGTCATAGACCAGCAGCATCAGCGTCACCTACAAGCGTTGGGAATGCAGAGTTTCAGGCCCCAGGCTGCCTGAATCGGAATCTGGTTCTTTAGAGACTCCCCTTTCAATTCAGGCACGGAGCAAAATATATGTGTGAAGGACACCTAGGTTAGTTGGCTTTAAATTTTCTGTCCATTTGCTGACACAGCTGAACATGGCAACCATGAAAGCTGCAGTGGTTGCTTCCTCTCAGGGTCTGAACTTCTCTTCTCCTGGGTGAGAGCAGCAGAGCCCCACCTGGGGGGGGCCAGTCTCAGTAACCCGAGTAACCTGCTCTGGAGAGAGCAGGCTTGGACATCAGCGATTCCTGAGCCCTTGGAGGCCTCCTGCCAGGCTGCTGTGTGCAGTGTGAGCAGTGTGTGATGTACCCAGGAAAATGTTCTGTTTTTCAGAATAGTCAGATTTTTCAAAGATTTACCACTTCTGGGATACCAAAGTGGTGATTTCGAAAGGCTCCCTTGATATGCTTAGCACTAGCTTTCTTTGAATTGTGGACTTCACTCTGCAAACTAGGAAAGCTTACTGAGCAGACATTGTCCACTGATGTCTTTGACAATAGAAGAGAAGTGGATCTGCATAGTATGAGGTAAACAACCCCATGTGTGGAAAGCTCCTTCCAGTCTGAACAGTGCTTAGACTCCCACCAAGGAATATACATTCCTACTTGTAAGACCACCTTCTACCAGTTTTCTACTAAATATGTCCCTGCCTAGACAGGTAAACCCCTGCGGCGCTCAGTATTGGTGGCTTAGTATTGGGTTGTTGGAAAAGTCATGACCTCTTTTTCCTGCTTTTCAAGCAAAACTGTGTCATGACTTTTTTGACAACCTAATATAAATAAGTTAATCAGATGCTCCCCAGTTTAATTCCAACTCTTCTTCAAGTTTTTCCTGGAAGACGTTGGGAAAGTGAAGCTCTCACTGTGTTCACCTCAACAATGTACCTTGTGTCTGTGGGATCCCAGGCCCAGTTCTAAGATGCTACCCCCCGCCCCCCACCATGCAAGTGTGATGGCCTCCCTGTCATTCTCTCCCCTGCCTCCTGTTTCAGGGACTGGCTCCAACGCCTGCTACATGGAAGAAATGAAGAACATCCAGGTGGTGGACGGGGATGAGGGGCGAATGTGTATCAACATGGAATGGGGTGCCTTTGGGGACAATGGGTGTCTGGATGACATCAGAACGAACTATGACAGGATGGTGGACGAGCATTCGCTCAATGCTGGGAAACAAAGGTAATTCTGCCTGGAGGAGGAGACATCTAAGGGTGTCAGGGCAGCTAGCTGCGTGCTGCTGTTGCAGCGGAAGAAGAGTCTAGTAGGAGTGGGGGTTGGGTAGAGGCTTGGTGACTGCTCCCTGAGGTTCACGCCTGACCTTGGCTTTTGGCCCAAGGAGGGCCCCAGCATGGTCCAAGAGAGCTCAGGGTTGAGGGTTGATGTCCTGTCCAGGTACATCCTCTGCCCAGGAATATGCCCAGACAGGGTGGCTGGGGCCACACCACTCCCTTAATGACCATTTCATTCTGCAGTATTTGGGCCTTTCCCCTTGCTCTGTCTCTTCCTCATCAGATTAATAGAGACCTCTTGGTCAACAAGGGTTTTGTTTTTGTTTTTGTTTTTTCAGTGGAAGTAGTACATGCTTGACCTGTCAAAGGGCAAGGAAAATGAGTAACTGATTGGTGAAGGTGGAGAAGCAGGTAGCTGGGCTTGCCCTCTGCTTTGAGGCAGGGCCCATTTCTATTCATCCTTCCCACGGGGAACCTCCTGCACCACCTGGTGGCTATTTGGAGCTCTGCAGTTGATGGCTCGGGTACACAGACCTGAGACAAATCTTTGCCCCTTGAGCTCCCAGAAATCCGGCATCCTCGGCCTTCGCCTGAATGGGTCGGTCCAAGTTATGTACCGAGGAGCAGAAAGAAAGACAAACATAAGTGACATGTTCTCTAGTCACTCTCACGATCTTTGTCTTTTTGGAATACCACCTATCTTGTTATTTACTTAATGTTTTTCTTTAAATCAGCTTATCTTCTTAGATTTAATGGGGCAAAAGGGAAAACCAACATATTATCATAGAAAGATGAATATAGTGAAGAACAGTGTTACCCAGGGACCAGTAGCTAGGTACTGTTGCCCACCAAAGGCTCTACACAAGGACCCCCAGTGTTAAAAAGGAAGATCAGGTGTTGCAAAGTGCTAAAGACATATCAACACCAGATGAGACTGTCTCCTTGGCGAAGTGAGGACTGGGTGGCAGTTGGTTACTGTAGTGACCCTTTCTGGGAGTCAGTGTTAGTTCATGTTTTCCCGTGGACCACCTAACTCTCCTGAGTTTCTCAATTTCAGTGGACTCTTCCCAGTGGGGTGGGGGTGGGGGTACACTGGAGGTGGGTGTGTGCTGTGGAAGCATTAAGTTCTTGTCACTTTGGGGGTCCTGTGGAGAGGACAGGAATTAAAAGCCCCAAGAACAGGCTGGCCTTGGTTGTACAGTGGCCTCCTGAGTCCTCCAGCCTGACGGTGTTTGACCTTTGTAGAGCCTTCCAGAAATCTAGGAACTCTCCCCTTGTTGTCATCTTCACCTTTTAAGACTCAGCCAATCATTTGCTTATTTTGCACAAATATTTTGCACATATGGAACAGTTTCCTAAGAGCCTTGTGCTATGCTGCGTAGGCCTGGGGTTCTCAAAGCCGAGCCAGGCACACATGTCATCCTCTGGGGCTTTTCACTGGAGGGGTCTTGAGGTGTGAACCCATGTGCCTTGTTAGAAGGGTGAGGTGTGTGGGAGCTGGAATTGGGCAGAGGAACCCATCCTAGGCAAGGAAGACAGGTATGTGGGGCTGAGAGCTGGAGTGGGATTTTGCCAGGCAAAGGGAGGAGGCTAGGGGAAGGGGGCATCTGGCAGTCAGGCATGAATGCTGGTGGTTTCGTGATCCTGGGGAGGCTGAGGATTTCTCAGCCCCTGGTCTCATATTCTCCTCCTGGGCATGCAGTGAGAGATGGGGGTCACTGAGACTGAAGGCTTTATAGAGATCCCCAGCCCTCTCCTCCTGTTTCAGGTTTGAGAAGATGATCAGTGGGATGTACCTGGGGGAAATTGTCCGCAACATCTTGATTGACTTCACCAAGAAGGGATTCCTCTTCCGAGGGCAGATCTCTGAGTCGCTGAAGACGTGGGGCATCTTTCAGACCAAGTATCTCTCTCAGATTGAGAGGTGAGTGGGCAGAGGCCTGTTGGCAGTGGGCCTGGCCAGTGAGAGGGTGGTAGGCATCCTGTGGACTATTTGTGAGGGTTTTTCGCCTCCAGAGTAGTAGGAGGTACCTATTGGATGCCTAATTGATGCTACTGGAATCATATAATTTTGACTACTTTCCTTTTATCATCCTTTATGTTGGTTATGTTGGTTTGTTTGAGATGGTGTTTGTTAAGCAGTGTGTAGACTTCATTTTAGGATAGTAAAGGTGCATTATAAATATTTATATTTGAAGGGGCATTGAGTCCAAAATTCCCAAGACCCATGTGCTAGCCACACCCTTTCCTCATCTCAAAGGCGGTGTGAGGTCCCCGGCCCCCCTGCTTGCAAGCCCGGCATCGTGGCTTCTGTCTCGCCTCGCCTTGCCTCCTCATTTAGAGGGGACACTCCATCTCTGCCTTTGTCTTTTTCCACCGCGAGTTGTGAGAGAAGGCGGGAAAGTGCTCTGCAAAAGCAAAAGCAGCTGTGCAAGAGCCACCTCCTTTCCAGAAGGTGGAAAGAGCAATGCCAGGTTGGCTGGTGCCTGTGCGTTGCTCTCCCCGCTGCCTGCATCTGTGTCCTGTGTGTCAAGCTCACTGCCTACCTGAGCCAAGGCCGCGCACCCCCTGGAAGAGAAGCGCACAAATATGGGCCACAATCTGGTGCCATCCACACCAAACTGTCAGACATTTACAAGTGCTCCTTGTCCCTGGGAACAAGTAGGGCCACACCCTTTCAGAGAGAATAATTTGATGCAACTTTCTGAAAAGCACTTGGCAATCTGTATGAAATGCCCTTTGAACCAGAAATGTATCCTAACGGAAAAAATTGGAGCTATTGTAGGTTTATAAACAAACTTCATCAGAATTACTTGGTGATCAAAGAAAACCACAAACAACTTGCATTTCTATAAACTGCTAAAATCAAGATGTTGCCCCACAATAGAATATTACGGCAGAGGTTTCCAATCCTGTTCTCAAGGGAGGAGGTGGCAGGTTCCTCAGATGTATAAATTAAGGGAGAAAAACAAAAACAAGAAAACCACATATAAAGGATGAGTCCAATTTGCCTATCATAAGAACGAAGGGATTACTTAGTGCATTTAGGAAAAAAATGGAAGGAAATATATTGAAATGTTGAAACATTTTCCAAGTGTTAAGAAGTTTTAATTTTACAATTTAAATTTTTCTAGATTTGCCTAATTACCTACAAATTAATATGCAATACTTTGGGGGATCATTTGAAAAAGCAAATAAATGTATTTTGAAGGTAACCCCACCCCCGCCAGTGACCATATTTGTGAATAAGTTTGGTGATTTGCGTTTGGTCCTTTGGGATTGGCTCCCGGATGCTCTTGTGGGTCCAGCCTCATCCGGCCTCCTGGCTTCTGTCCACCGCAGTGACCGGTTAGCGCTGCTGCAGGTCCGGGCCATCCTCCAGCAGCTGGGCCTGGACAGCACCTGTGATGACAGTATCCTCGTGAAGACCGTGTGTGGGGTGGTGTCCAGGAGGGCGGCACAGCTGTGTGGCGCTGGCATGGCTGCTGTGGTGGATAAGATACGTGAGAACAGAGGCCTGGACCGTCTCAATGTGACTGTGGGGGTGGACGGAACACTCTACAAGCTGCATCCACAGTGAGTGGGGCTTCCAGTCGGAGTGGGCGGAGCTTCCCGGGCTGGCGAATTCCCTTTGTGGTTATGGGGCATCAGGATGGGATGCCTACCTGGGAAGTTCCTCATCAGGACACAGCCAGATGGAAGGTTGTGCATACAGGAACTGGGGCCTCTCCCAGTAATAGAGCCACCGTGAAGTTTAACTGGGATCCTTGGGGGAGGCAGAGAGGTGGCTTCTCTTGGCCAGCTCGCGCCGGCACCATGGCATGCCCCTCTCCCCATGCCTCTGGCTCCTCTCGGGCCATGCAGAGCCTGGGTGGTCTGAGGAGCAGGAAAGGGGGCATCAGCCCAGTTACCTGCAGCCTGGCTGGAGGCTGTGCTTGGTAAGTGGGCGGAGGGGAGTAAGGGAAAGAGGAGCAGGGCCATTGTCTTGTTCACCTGCTAATCAGTTTGTCGGCAGATACGGAGGGCAAGAGCAGTTTAGGTCCTGGGCTTTGCACAGGGGTAGGGTGTGGCCTGTCTTTGGTCAAGTAGGAGATGTCTCCCATTTACTCTTTGATCTACTGAAGCTTTGCTCCTTGTGTAGAGGGATGATATTACTTATTGTCTAAACTGGGGTATTTTGCCAGTGAGGAGAGTGCTACCAGTGATTGTGCTGGCTCCATCCATGTAAACCAGGTCATAATGCCAAACCACTTAAAAGAATGTCCCCCACCTCGGTGCGGGCTCTACCTGCTCACTTCATAGTCAGGGCTTGGGCTGTAACCGCCTCTCTTGCTTCATCCCACCTGAGTCCTTCCACCCTTGTATCTGTCCTCCTCATCCCCTGAGGTGGCACACGGGTGTGGTTTAGAGGTAGGCTGTGGAACCAGATAAACATCTTGGATTTAATCCCTACACCGTCATTTAGAAGCTGCACTCAATTGCTTAATCTCTGCGGTCTCATCTAGCTCTGCAAAGTCACTGGCAGCACTGGCAATTAGGTATATAAGTGGGGCACCTTGTACGTGCTCAGCAAAGGGTGGTCACTCACCTCTAAGAGCCCTGAGACCCCAGCGTCCTCACCTTGGCTTCAGGTGCCTGTGCTGGGTGGCACATGTGCTGGGCTGGGCTGGGGGTGCCAGAGGACTCGAGCTGGGACAGGGTGCTGTTTCTCCCCATGTGGCTGCTAACCTGACCCAATGTGGGGTCAGCCTGGGCCTGCCTCCATGGTCCCCGTCCAGGCCCCAGAGTTCCTCCCTCTCAATTCTCAGTCTCCCTTGTCTCCAGCTCTGAGGCTGAGTGTGTGGCTCATGCCTGGCAGTACAAAGTGGGTTTTTTTTTGGATTTTCAGTTGTGCCTCCCTGCTGAGCTGTGATGGGAGGATGGGCTGTGAACCCCCTTTCCTCTCAGAACCTACCTGGGTCTAAGCGGTAACTCCCATCTTATGCATCTCTTGATTCTTAGGGTATCTTAGTGTCTCCGCAGGTGGGTCCAGTGTCTCAGCTTCTCTGCCTGCCCCCTGGATTTTTTTTTTCTTTTATCTCTTTTAGCTTCTCCAAAATCATGCACCAAACCGTGTCGGAACTGTCACCAAAGTGTAACGTGTCCTTCCTCCTGTCCGAGGACGGCAGCGGCAAGGGGGCGGCCCTCATCACGGCAGTGGGCGTCCGGCTCCGAGAAGAGAGGAGCAGCTAGGAGCCCTGGCCCTAGGAGCCCGCTGCCCTTCCAGCACCTCTCTCTTCCAGCGGCGACCCCCAGCCCCCCAGCAAGCTGTGCTGGGAGACGCCCGCGCCCTGGCTCGCCACCGCCACAGTGGGGAGGAAACAAAATCCAACTAATGGCGTATAACGTAGGGTACAAAAATAGAGTGTGTGCTGTTGATAATCTCTCTCACCTTCAGATCCCCCTCACCTGCCCTGACACTCTGCATGATTTGATTTCAGCCTGGTTGTACGTTCCCCACGCGTGAAGTTTAGTGGCATCCATTCCTAATTTATGCATTCATCCATCAGAGTTATTTATTGGCTCAAGATGAAAAGTCACACCATCTGACAGGCCCGATATGCCACTGCAGCCTGTCTTGGGGACACATCCTGTGCGAAATGTATCAACACCAGCGGGCACTGCTGGGACCCCTCCCAGGAGCACATTCACTGCTCCCTCCATCCCAGCACCTCTGCTGGCTGGCATCGTGAGGGGCCCGTGAGGATGTGTCAATGCCACTGAGTTGTGTGTCTATGGAACTGGTCATCGCCACATTGTGACGGTCTTGAATCTTGTCTGTCTTGTGGGGGGAGGTGGGCAAGCCTGTGGGGAAGTGTCTTGTCTCCATTTGGGTAAAAGGAACCAACCGACCAATCAACCAACCAATCAACCATCCACACCCTCATCGGAATTTCCCATCGCTTTTGTGAGCCATGTTGTATGACCTAGTAAACTTTGTACCAATTCAAAGACCCGAGTGATGCTTAATGATTAGGGAGGGGGAGGAGATCTTGGGATGCAGCAAAACCCCAACCCAGAGGACTTTTGTGGCCTTCTTTGTCAGGGTGAGAGTTTCAAACAAAGTCTGTGTTCCTCAGCTCCCAGCCTTCATTGGGCACCGCCCTCCCTGCAAAATATCACAGCAGTAGCCTCTCCTCTTGTCTTCCAGCACCTGCCCCGTCTGGCCCCACGGCCCTAGCCTGGGGAGGCTCCAGAAGCCCCACCCCAGCACGTTTAAGGTGAGGGAGGTAAGGGCCTGTCCACCTCACTGGTAGAACAAAGAGAAAGTCAACCTGGCTTCCAGGGGCTGTTTGGATTCAGTGAGAGGACAGAGCAGCTCTGACCCTCCCCCTTCATCATTGTGTCTGTCAGTTCCAAGATGACAGATGAAAGAGAACCCCGGCCTCACCCAGATGAAGTGTTGCAGCAGCCCAGGGTAGCAGGATGGCTGTGCTCGCTCCCTTTCCCCATCTTAAATTGACCCCTTCCCAGGAAACTGGCTCCCTCAACCCTGAGGTTGCTCTTCCACCCCACAGCTGCCACTTGGGATTCTCCCCCCAGCCTTACAGGGGACCCCACATCAGTCTGCATTCTGGTACCATGATTGAGTGGCATGTGAGTCTCCCAAGCCGCAACTGCAGCTCCCCGAGGTAGCTCCCCACCGGGACTAACTACATGCCCATTCGGTTTGGTGAGACCTTTATTTGGCCCTGCCGGTGCCTATAGCACAGTGATCTTTGTGGAGAAGCAGGCAACATTAAACTCTTGATGTGCATTTACAGTGTCACGTGGTTCTTCTGAAGGGACACTGGAGGGTGTGGAGGGTGAGTGGGAGGCAGGGAGACTGGACCAGGCCTGCCTGCAGCCCTCAGGATGGTTGATATTGTCAACTTGCTGCAGAAGTGAGGTGATAGTGGTATTAAGGGGGCATTTGTGGAAGATGGCTGACCTGGGCCTCATAAAAGTCCTGGCTGCCACTTGCCCAGTGCTTTATCTGTTTGGCCCACTTGTTTATAGGCCTCTCTGCTCTCATCCTCAGAGTGTCCCCGTGATGTGGTCTTGCCTTTTGGACAGGAAGAGGCTGAGGGCGAGAATGGCTTGCCTGAGGCAACACAGCTGATGCTGCACTGCCGCCGCACTGGACCCCCTCTGTACTGCTGGATGAGTTTTCAGCTGCTAAGGCCGAGGAGCCCCTGTCCACTCCCAGGCGGTGGGCTTTGCAAAATCAGAAGCTTCCTCCTTGCATCTTTAGCTGGATAACGAATCAGTGTCACGGACAATTGCTGCCCACACGTGCATGGGCAGGTGTGTGCTGAGTCACTTTCCAAAGTTGATAGAAATGAGAACCAACTCTAACAAGGCTGAACAGCTCACGAAATTGGGTTTCTGCTTATCCTGAAAGAGGTAGATCTGGCTCCTGTGACATGGCAACACTTGTCCAGAGCTGCTGATCTGTCCTTTGTGTGCCCATCCCTCCGGCTTGCCAGTCCCCAACATGGGGAGTTAGTTGCCTTTGCCATACATTTGCAGCTTTTCTTTTAGACTGGATCCAGTGTGTGCGTTACATTGTGTGCTCTGCCCCCCCCCCCACCACCCCGAAGCATTTGAGCTTGCAACTCCTGGATTAGTCCTGGATTTTCACTTTATTGGATTCCCTAAAGCACTCTCTGAGCTGGAGGGCTGAGGCCCATTAGAGTTAGCATTATGCTCTAGAGCTCCTGGCCTCATCTTATTTTTCCACTGGTGTAGTGAAGGGTGAGGCAAGGCCCAAACTTTCAGACCTGGTCTACTTCTCAAAAGATGCTAAGCCTCACCCTGCAGCCAGGCCCAAGGCTTTAGAGTTCGGTAGGTACACCATCTGGGGGACCCCCAGGCTGCCCATTGATGGCTTCAAAGGGGGCCGCATCCCCAGTCATGAACAAAATCTCTTTCGTGTGACACCTGTTGACCCTCACGGAGATGGACGGAGTGTGAGTCAGCTCCATCTTATCCTCCTCGATTGGCGTGACCCATGGGCAGCACCGGAAAGCCAGCCGGAATCCAGAGCGAAACCTGGGGGACAGAGGGTCACCTTGAGCAAGGCAGTGAGGGGGGCAGGTACAGGAGCTGTTGTGTGGCTTCCCCTACAACCAGGAGCCCATCTCCCCTCCAGAGAACAGTTGTGCCTCACTCCTACTTGCCTGCCATTGCTCAGTGTCTAGAGGGACACATTCTTTAATGGATTGGTCCATTAAAGCTCTGGACAAAGAGCCAGAAGTCACCTAGAGCCAAGTCTAGTGATTGAAATGGGTGATTCAGCTGTTATTACTGACAGACGGAAAGAAATCAAATACAATGATAAACAACAAACTTTTTGGCTTGACTTGTTAAATGGCGCCTAAAGGAGGTTTTGAAAAGGAGTCTAAAAATTGGGCCTTTGATGATATATGGGGACTACTTTGAAAAAAGTAGTATGCATGGAACTACAAGGACTTGGTGCATTTGCTTAACAAATAATGAACTGTCCCCATGGCAGCACTGAGGGACCACATGTGAACTGGAGATAAGCAGCAACAGACTGAGTGGAGGGAACGGGCTGGCAAAAGAACACTGGGCTGTCAGAGGAGCAGACATGTGACCCGAGTGGCAGCCACAAGGGAAACTGCTGTACAGATATTCCTCGAATAACAGTGGGATTAGGCCCGACAAACGCATTGTAAGTTGAAAGTATGTCAGAAACACATGTAGACACCTGATCTCCCAAAGGTCACAGTTCAGCTGAGCCAACCTTAAACATACTCAGACCACTTACTTTAGCCTGCAGTTGGGCAAAACCCTCTAACACAAAGCCTATATTATAGTAAAGCGCTGAATAACTCGTGTAATTTGTGACTACTGGACTGAAGGTGGAGACATCTGTAGTGCGTTGGCTATTTTCCCTCAGGATCGCATGACGTGGGAACTGTGGCTTACTGCGCTGCCTGGCATCAGCAGGGTGTCACACCAAACTCTACTAGCTGAGAAAACTGACTTCAAAACTTGAAAAGCACTGCGTCTACTTAGAGCTTTTGTCCATCATAAATTCTAAGAATCATGAATGAAACCATGGTAAGCTGCGAACCGTGTGTACTCAGGAAACCCAAGATTCCGTGTTCCAGAAGAGCAGGACTCTTTGTTGGTTCCTCCACTTGCAGCTCTACAAGGCTCCACACTGTGACCTAACAAATGCCTTTGCTATGGGAGCTTAGTGGCCTCTACCCGTCACACCACACTCAGCATGTCCCAGCCAAGCTCACCGTCATCCTCCCCAGAGTCCTCCTCTTCCCGATTTCTCCATCTTTCCAGTTGCTCAGGCCAAGAATCTTGGAGTTGGCCTCAGCTTCCTCTTGCAGGCCAGACCCCCTCTGTGAAATTGTGTTGGCTCTAACTTAGCAATATCGATTCAGACCACTTCTCTCACTGGGATTACTGCGGTTGCCTCCTAAACATCTCCCTGCTTCTCCTCTGTGGTGTCCAGTTCCAAGAACTGATGAGACGATTCTTTCAACAGAGAAGCCAGCATATGTCTCCCCTGCTCAGAGGCCCCCAGAGTTCCCTGTGTCAGAGGACTAGCCCTGGCGTTGCTCTCCCCTCTGTCTGGAACTCTCCCCCAGAGCACTACAGGGCTGACCCCATCCTCAAGTCTTTGCTGAAAAGACCCCTCAAGGTCAAGGTCTATCCTGAACATCTTGTAAAATTTCAGCCCCTGTGCCACTAGTTGTCTCCGTCCTCCCTCAGTTGATCCTGGCGTTTCTTTATCCATAGGACTTACCACCTAAAGCAACATGTGATTCACTTATTCATTGTACTTGCTTATGGTCTGTCTCCCCCTCCAGAATGGCAGCTCCCTGAGGAAAGGGATGTATGGTTTTGCTCACCGGTATCTCCCAAGTGCCTGGGACAGTCCTGGGCACACCTAGTGAAGTGCCTGCCAGGCAGATCTGTCCTACGTTAGTGGTGTCACCACGCTGAGTGATTCACAAGTTACTTCAGAAACTTGGGCCCTGTGGTGGTGTTCAGATGCCCGGGGACTCTGCTGCCAGGTAGCAGTCCCTCCCAGATATGACAGTCCCTTGTATCCAAGAGAAATGTATGATCTGGTGATAAGATGACAGGCTTTGCAGATAGATAAAATTGGGCTCCATCACTTGCTGTGTGGCTTTAGCAGAGTCTTCCTTTCCGAGTCTCTGCTTCCTCACTGGGAAAATGGGGATAACACCCATCTCCCTCCTATTATCTATCTCCTCCCCTCAGGAGACAAAGGCGGGTTCTGGCACCGTTAAATACTCAAAGATACAGTGTTTTCACTTCCTCCTGTCCTACCCAGATAAGGGGCCTGAGCAAAGATCCTGAGCAGCAAAGATCCTAGTGGTATTACAGTCTGGATACCTGGGCAGGGGTGTGGTAAAAGGTGTGAAGAGCAAGGAGACCCAGGGCCAGCCTCACCCACATCGCTGCCTTGCTGAGGTCAGGGCTCCGGGTCTCCCTCTCATCTCTCACCTGGTACCCCAGCAGTATTTTCTGAGGTTGAATGCCGTGCTCTGCAAGAGGACTCATAGGTGCTGGGGTTCTGACTTTGCCCATCACTTTCCGCCTCTCCAAGTGCCCCAGGGCAAATGCCAGCCCCTCTCTGTGACTCCACCTTCCCAGAAGTTCAGGGCTGGAGAAGCTGATGGTGTCTGAGGGAGGAGTGATCTTGGCTGTCTCTGCCATGCTCTTAAAAGTCCCAGCAGAACAGTGCAGGGTGGGTCCTCAGTGCAGGGTGGCCGGGAAAGTCCTCAGTTCTTCCTCATCGCAGGAAGCTCTTAAAAATGTCGAGTCAGGGGGAGTCGCTCCCTCATTTCCTGACTCCTCACTTCCTCTCCATCCTGCCTTTCTCTGATTCCATCCCTCTGCCCCTCCTTTCTCCAGTGTAACCCCCAGAAGAGAACAGGAGCAGACAGATGATGAGAGCAATGACTTAGGCAAGAGGGCAAAGCTTTGGATTGGGCTGAGACCAGAGGGCTAGCTAGCCTGTGGGCCCCTGAAGGCTGAGGAGAGGGAGCTGGAGGGGGCTCACCTATGGTTGAGACAGCAGTAGATGATGGGGTTGTACATGGTGGAGCTCATGGCCAGCCAGAAGAGGGCCAGGTAGACCTGCTGGATGAACTTGTGGTAGTAGATGTCCTTCTGGAAGTTGCCCAGGATGAAGTAGAGGTGGTAGGGCAGCCAGCAGATGGCAAACGTCACCACCACCAGCACCATGGTCTTCACGAACTGGTCCAGGAGAGACCCAGGTCAGTCCTCAGCTTGGGAACCCCAGGCCCAATCCTCCCACAGGCAGGCTGGGATAGCCTCGTGCCAGCCTGGGGAGCCCCCCACAAGCAGGTCCTGTCTTCCTCCACGACCTCAACCCCCTGCAGCATCTGCTCCTGCATGAAGCTCAGTGCATTTAATGGCTCCTGCCCTCAGTTCAGGGCATTCGCTCAGGGCGAGCCCTCTGCCCACATTGCTGTTCTTCTGAAGTTCTCACTCCTTGAACCCAATTCAGTGGCTGCCTCCTCTGGAAGGTGTTGCACCCCATCACTCAGAGCAGCTCACCTCCCCTCTTGCTCCTAACCCCATCTTGAGGGGATCCCCTAAGCCAGCTGTGAGTTCACAGGCTCCCTCTTTCTGGCTCTGTCTGCCACAGCCTTTCTCTGTCTAGGTAGTGAGGTTGTAACTGGGCACCCCAGCCTCTGGCCAGGGCCCAGCTCCCTGACCTTTCCCCTGGCATAGCCTGGGGTTGGCAGGTGCCCAGTACTCCATGAGGGATGGAGGGCAGGCCAGCAATGGCAAGTGGAGACCAGCTCTCCATGAGGGACACCTGCATGGTGCCCCAAATCCAACTACTGCCCTGAAGGGCCCTGTGGGGAATGCCGATGACCTGATAGGTGACATGGTCAACCCATTATTGCCTCCAGGTCAAATAACAGGAAGGGACATGGCAAATAAGCTTGGATTAGAACATCAGGCCCTGGGGGCGTGTGGGCAGGGTGGGGAGGCCCAGAATGACAGGAGGAGGGGGGATACTGGCATTTCTATCAGAGACTGAAGGCAGACTGGATGTAGTTGGTCTTCAGTCCGTGTCCATGATCTCTGAGATCCTCACTCCAGAATCCTGTGATTCTACCTAGGAGTATCCTATAGTTCTGTGGGAACTCACACTCAACATCCCGGTTACTCAAAAACTAGAATTTTAAGATTCCATCATTATAAGATTCCTGGGGGTACCTGAAGGCCTGTGGGGCTTTAGGATTTCCCGATTCTCCTAACATTCTGGGAAGTTCCTTTAACCTTGTATTCAGCCCCAGACCAAAGACAAGACAGGCTGCCCGCTAAAGGAACGAACTGACTGTCTGGGGCTTGGAA
>PVIJ01019179.1:0-24237 GCA_004024925.1 Scalopus aquaticus
GGGACTGGAAGGAGTTGACTGTATTTCTCTGGTGGTTCAATATTTATCAAGCAGCGAGCTCTGGGAGTCCAGCCTAGGTGTGCGCAAGCGCATATGTGCACGTGCGTGGGTGTACGCGTGCGTGCGTGCGTGCGTGCCTACGCAAACACGCTGGCTGCAAAGGGCTGCGAAGACCCTGGTTGATGTTATTTCTTTTGACTGTGGAGCAAGAGGCCGGTTCCGGGGAGGAGGGCTGAGCTGTCTCAGGGTGAGGCTGTCCTTTGAATTTGGGGGCTGGGTGGGAGAGAACCCCTGCGCCCCACCCCCACCGCACCCCGTGCGCTGCAGCCTTCCCAAGCCTGAGACTGTTTTCCCCCTTCTCTCTCTGGAACCTGGTCTTTTTATTTCTTGATTTGCTTTTTAAACAAAATGGTGATACCCATCTTCTCTTAGGCATAAGATATTTCACATTTTGAAAGTTTACACTTGTTGCTCCATAGAAAGAGAAGGAAAATGGCGCCTGGGGAAACTAGGGACCATCGAGGTCAACTGCCAGTTGGTGTTGAAGTCGTCTCTCTGCACTGCTGGCTCTGCTCTGGGGCCACCTTTGTAGGTCCAGCGGATGAGGTGACCACTGGATGGGCAAACTGGGACTTAGGGGTGCTCCTGCTTCCATCTCCTTAGCTGCTCAAGATTCCCTTTCTTTGGGTGGATTCCAAGAGGCCTGTTTCAAGATGTCGTCATTCTTGAGAAATGGCCTGCCTACCTATCCTTGTTTCCCCCTTTTTTTCCTTAAACATTTATTTCATTGTTGTATACAAGCTGGGGTGCAGGCCAGAGGTGTGAGGTGGCGAGAGGGTTCACCAGAGACAGAGTGGGGAGCAGCACAGGCAGATCGACCGAAATACACTGCTGAGGGGAGCAGTGGGCGAGGCAGGAGAGGTCTGCCGCGCCATGTGGGATTCTCCCCGGCCAGGCATTGAACTTGCAGCCACCGACAGCTCCACAGCGCTGTGCTAACCCGTTGCGCCACCAGGGAAGCACTCCTTGTTTCCCTTTTTAAATGATCATCCATACCTGGTGAGTTCTTTCTAATGTCTAACTTAAAACAAAAACCTGTCCTTGTGTGCAGCGTAGTGGCAAAAGAAAGCTCCTGGCGAGGCATCCTGCATGCTGACTCTGTAATTTCAGAGCTCTCAACAAATGGGGGAAACCCCCGCAGCCTGCAGCCTGCGCCCTGTGCTGTCCTCACTGGGCCCGGGAGAAGTAATTTAACTTGCAACCTCAGCGAAGACTGTGGGAGGCCCCTGATCTCAGCTTGACGAGAAAGGGGCTATTTTTGCCTTTTGAGAAAGAAAACTCATTTCCCAGTGCACCCCCACCCTCTCCTCTGGTGCAGATGAGCTTAATTTTCTTCCCCTCCTAATGAAGATGGATCAAAGCCAAGATATCTATTCAAAGGGGAGCTGGAGAGGGAAGCTGAGTGAGGGGATGAGGGGGCAGAAGTAGAGCTTCTCTGATGGAGAGGAAGTAATTAATTTTAAGAGTGAGCAAAGATAGGGAAGCCCTTGGTGATAGAATGTCAAATTCCAACTGTAGGTGGTTAAAAATGCAGTCAGCGTGGAGCGCTTTTGTTCATCCATCCATCGAATACTTGTTGAGCACCTACTGTGCGCAGGCAGGACCTCAAGCAGACATCAGGAGAGGACTCAGCTCTCTGGAACCGTGGCAGGGCCCAAGTCACCGGCCTAGGGATGGGGAGAGGTTGCTGTCTGGAGTCTTGGCTCTTGGCTTTGGGATCAAGCCTCTGCAGAGGTACCACTCAAGGGCTGAGGATGCTGATATTTGATTTTAGGGTTCGTTGCTTATGTGTCAGCAGCTGTTGTCCCCTGTTCTGTATGGCCAGCTTGTCTCATCAAGGGTTAAATAATGTTGGTCGTTTGTTTTTCCACTCACTGCCTGCATTGCTCTCTCAACGGTTCTGTCTTCAGTTATTAGATTAGCACCTCCCTTTTGGTGTCTGTTGTGACATCACAGAATTGCCATAACAGCAGACTGTGATGTCAACAGAATGTCCATTCCTGCTAAAAAGAACTCTACTGGTCAGAAGGGAATGTGTCATCCGAACACAAAAATGGGATAATATTGAAAGTCAGAGGCACTGACATTTGATATTATAAAGAACACTAAGCAGTATAAGGAGCCTCGGTGAGACTCCTTCCTAGGCTCCGTGGGGGTAGGGGATGGAAGAGGTGACTTTCAGAAGGCCCTTGTAGTCCACGGACCCTGACGGAGGACACGGGAAAAGGGATAGCTGACCGTCTTCAGCCTCTGGAGAGTTCAGGAATTAAGGACCATGCAAACCCCCTTGCCCCTGAGCACGTCTGACAGTCACCAGCTGGAACTTACCATATCGCATCTGGGAAGCTTTTCAGAAATAAACACACGGTGACCCCCTCCGAGCCCCGTTTGCTGCCCTCCTCCTCACAAACTCTGGGAGGAAGCTTTCCTTCAAGCAAAAGAAGCCGGGTCCTTGTACCAGCTCTGGATCCACAGCACCCACACCTCTACGCCCTACCTGCTCGTCACCCGCTGGACCCCACCAGGTGGGGGCGGGCACCTGGGACGGTGCCCAACAGGAGCATGTTGGGAGACGTTGCCCAGACGGTCCATTTATTATGCTTCTGTCTGTATGGCGGGCTGGCAGGCTGGAGCGAGAGGAGACTTAATCAGTCTCAGCATCCCGACAGCAGCAGCAGCGGCAGCACGTGAGTCTGGAGCTTCATTTGATCCTGTGCCCTGAGGATTGCAAGGGTCTCAGAAGCAGCAAGTGATTTCCACGCAGGCGGTGCCGGGGCAGGACGCCTTCCTGCAGGCTGGATGTGTCTGCCGCGCAGATGGGAACGCAGCTCCGAACTCCGCCGCCGCCCAGTCCAGCGCCTCTGTGTCCTTAGCTCAGTGAGGTCAGACGACCTGAAGTCGCGCACCTGCTCTGTGTGCGCCTGTCTCTCCATCTCAGCGTTTTCTCCTCGGGGATCTGAACCGGGAGGCTAGCATCTCCTGCTGGCTTGTTCTGCCTCCAGCACTCTGGCAGCACTGGCTGAATGCTAGGACGCCTAGGCACCCAGGCACCCAGCACCCCTTGCTACCCCAGGGAGCCCCTCCCCCTCTCCTGGAGCCTAGCTGGGAGGAGGGGAGGCAGCAGCCGCTGCTCGAGCTGCTCCGGCCCTGATCAAGGCCGAGCTCTGAGCCAGACTGAGGACTTACCTCCCAGAGGGATGGTAGGAGCAGGGTGGCCGGCGGGTCTTCTGAGGCTGCAGAACGGGGCACTGAGCTGCCAAAAAGATGCTGAAGTTTCGGGCTGATCGGCGGGTCAGGTAGGGATTTCGTCGCTGGACCGGGAGCCAAGTTAAGCAAGAGCAGGCCGAGTTGGCAGCTCACGGGATCCAGGGCCCCAGGATGAGAGACCCGCCTGCCACGACCTGGAGAAGGGAGAGTAGTTAGGTCAATGGCTGCTGCATTGCAGTGCTTGCAAAGGGGAAGCTATTTTGAAATTGGTAGCGCTGGGATGGAGAGAGGACGTCATTTGTAGGGGTTGCTGGGTAAAAGAGTCTGGGACAGGGAGGAATCCCACGTATCCTGAAAGACTTGTCAACTGACAACAGGCCGCGCGGGTGTGTGTGTGTGTGTGTGTGTGTCTGTGTGTGTGTGTGTGTGTGTGTGTGTGTGTGTGTGTCTGTGTGTGTGTGTTTATGTGTCTGTCTGTACCTCTGCTCTCAGGGAGTTTCAGCAATTAGCACAAGGACATGGAGAACTGTGGGGACGAAGGGACGGCAGGTGCTCTGCTCCCCTGAGAAAAAGCAGACACCTTGGCACCCCAAGGACCTTGGTTGTCATAGAGTCCTCTTCCCCAGACCACTAGATGGGGCAGAGCCAAGGATAAGGGTGACTGTAAACCGCTTCCTTCCTCACAAAGATCCCTGCAGTTAAGTTGAGGGGAGCTTTCTTGCTAAAGGGGTGCAGGAAGGGGAACGGAGATTCAGAAGTGGGAGCAGAATTGTGTTATTCTGGTTAGAACTCAGGCCTGATTCAGGGTCCCGCAGGCAGGTCAGGCTGTGGAACCCAGATGTTCACACAGACGGCAGCCCCCTCCTGCGGGGCTTCTACCTACTACGCGTCTTTGGATCCCATCTGAACACGACTGGTTTGAAAGCTGAAAATGCACTTTGATATTATCTTTAGCAGACAGTTCAAGTCCTCAGCTCTTGACCGCAGAGGGGGTCTCTGCTCCCCTGCAGCTCAAGGCCCAGTTCCTTTCCTCTGAAGCTGTCTGGGCCGACCTGCTACTTGCCGGCAGAACGCTGGCCCTTGGCTCGGGGAGGCTCACTGCTTGGAGGCAGGATCCACAGCCTGGCTCAGCCTTGCGGGCTCTGTCCAGGCGCCAGCTTCTTGGGGTGGGCTGGGCCTGCTCTGGACTCTGCAGTAGCTTTCAAGAGGGACAAGTGAAGAGGACCCCAGCATGCCTCCAGCCCCCCACTGGCCGCATACCTGAGTGTCTACACCGGTCTGGCCAGGCGGCCCCAGATCGCAGATTCCATCTCAAATGATCGCCCCTTTGGAGCAGCCCCTCTCCGCGCTCTGTCTGGGCGCTTCCTCCCTGCCTCCCCAGACCCAGCAGGGACTAGCCCTGCCAGTCAGTGTGCCAGAGGAGCCGCAGCAGGAATTCCCCAATGGGTTCCCAGTTCTCCTCTGCATCTGCCTCGGTAGCCCCGTCCTCTGGCTGGGCTTCCCTCTGCTTCTGGGCAGCCTGTCCTCATGCCACCCCAGGCCCCCGCGTCCGGAGATGGAGCCCGTTGTTGTGCCAGCGCTGCCCTCCAGGCCAGCGCCCCCATCTCAGCCCTTAGGCCGGAGACCTGGGTTCGAGTGGGAGTGGCTCCCAGCCCAAGCTCCAGAGTGGAATTTCTGGGTTTCCCATCTCCTTAAAGAAAGAGATGGAGCATACAGCAGGAGAGGAAGGAGACCAAGGTCACCAGATTGTTCTTTGCACAAGCAGCGAGCATCAGTTTTACCTGGGGCACTGGCCAGAGCTACTCCTGGGGCAAGCTACCGCTCAGGAAATCTTGACTGTTGGAGCCCCTCACCCCACCTCACCCGCAGACATACCCAGGATGGCCCCGAAGGCTTAAATGGGCCTTATTTCGTCTCATGGAGCTGGGGAACAGCGGGCACCAACCGGGTCCTCCATCCTGCCCCTCACAGATCCCAGCGAGGGGCAGAGGGGCAACGCCTGGTGCCGCCCGATCCTGTGCCCACCCAGGGTCTGTCCACCCTTGGCTCTGTCTCTCCCGTCTTTGTCTTTGCTGCAACATCTCCCTCTCTTGCCTCTGCAGCCACAATGAAAGACGGACCACGTTTCTCCACCCAGTGACCGGACAGGTCCCAGAGGAAAACAAAAAATTTGACTTGAAAACGTACGTTCGCCCCCTGCGTGCTGCCTTCCCGTCCTCCAGGGCCGCTCAGCACCTGGGGAAGGGGAGGGGCGTGGGGAGCAGAAATGCTGAGGGCTGGAAGCTTCTGAGACCCCCCTGGCGTGACTCACTTATCCTCTTTCCCCAGAATTTTGCTGACCTCAGCTGGGCGCTGCGCAGAGGTCGAGCTGAAGGGGGGGTGGGGGGCAGGTCTGAGGCTGGCAGCACCCAGGGGCCTTTGAGAGGGGAGCGAGGAATCTGGTAGAACCACGGGAGCCAAATGCTCGTTTCTCTCACTGTGGATTTTGGTGAATGAAAGAAAAAAGGTCATTAAGTGACTCCCATCATCCACTGGGCCATTGTGTTTTTAAATTAGAAGGAAAAAGAGTCTGAAATCCTTGGGTGTGGGCTTTGAAAAAAATTACAGGAAAGAAAGAGGAGCATGTCCAGGATTGCTGGCGTAGAATCTCAACAGAGAGGAGGGAGCCGCGGAGATGAGGGAGCCGTGGAGATGACCGCTTGACGGCACTTAAGGACACAGTGGGGGCAGGGTGTGGACAGTGGGGGCCGGGGCGGGGACGAGGGATGGGTGGTTTCCTTTGCTTCTTGGTTCTGACTAGTCTCTTTCTTCTTTCTTGGTCAACTTGAAATCAGATCGGCCTTGGACATGTCCAATAAAGCAGGTGGGAAGCGGGTGGCTACTGCCAACAGCGACCTAGCCAACCACAACATGGTGTCCGAGGTCCCTCCGGAGCGGCCCAATGTCCGGGTAGGTCCAGGGCCCAGGCAAGCTGGGGAGGGGGGCGGGTGCTTGGAAATGGATCAGGCTCCCCATCTGTCTCTGCAGGCTCCAAAACGCAGGCAGAGTGGCCCGCGAGGAGAGTGGAGGTGGGAGGCGCACTCAGCCCAGAACCTTGTAGAAGACCCACGTCTAAACCGTGGGTTTGCAGCCTGGGCACTGTCCATGTCTGGGGCTGGGTGATTCTTTGTATGGGTTTGCCTGTTCACTGCAGGGTGTTGAACATCCCCTGACCTTCACCCACATGATACCAACAGCACCCAGCACCCAAAATGTCCCTAGCTCTTGCTATTTGTCCCCTGGAGGAGTAAATTATCCCACCTCATTGAGAGGAATTGATTTATGGGGACAGCAAAAGAAGAGTCTCTTGTGAGGGACTTAAGTGAGATCTCAGAAGGGGCAAGAAAGGAAGAGAACCCGAGGAAGAAGCAGCAGTTGAGAAAAGCAAAGTGGGGTCGAGTAGAGGGTGTCTCAAAATGGTTTTAGCTGTGCTGTCAAGGGCATTGCAGGGGTTGGGGAGGGCAGAGGCCTTTGGCGGAGAAGGGAGGGGGCCTGCAGCAATACTGACAGATAGAAGCTGTTCTTCTCGACAGTAAGTGTTGGTGTGCTCCTGCAGTGGAGGGAGTACTTTCCAAAAAGTGAGATGGACCAGAGCTATCTGTAATAATAAGTTAAATCTTTTTTTAAATGATTTATTTTATTTACTTATGCATGCAAGAACTGGGGTATAAGCCAAAGATGAGGGGGTGAGTGGATTCACGAGAGACAGAGTGGGGAGCAGAACACACGGATCTACTGAAATACACTGCTGAGGGGAGCAGCGGGCGAGGCAGGAGAGGTCTGCTGCTCCCTGGCTGTGGGTCAAACTCATGCTTCAGTGGCTGTGGATAGCTTCATAGTGTTGAAACTTAAATCCTGTGCCACCGGGGAGGCCCAGCAAGTTAAATCTTGAAAACGTAATGTTGAATAAAAGATGAGTTGCAGAATATGAAAAATATATCACTATGTAAAGTGTGTTTTGTAAGCATGGACGGCGATACCATATATTTTTAGGTAAAGCTGAAGTTCAGGCGCATCGCCGTGGACAGGCAGACTAATTTTAGGTCAGTGTTTGCCTCCAGGGAGGAAGAAAAGGTAATGAGCTTGGTTAGAGGCTCCAAGGGAGCCTCAGCTCTACTTGCCATATTTTATTAGAGAAAAAACAACACATTGTGGCGAGTTATTCTCTACTTTTTGGAAATGTTAAAAATATTTCAAAAAATTGTAAAGAAACTTGACGGTGAAGTGGGATTGGCCAGAGGCTGGAAGCTGGAGAACATTCGAGGTGGAGGGAGGCCGTGCTCGTTGGCTTTGTCTAGATTCGAGATGTTGGAGGCCAGAGGGCAGTGACTGTGGGTCAGGGCAGGGGAAAGGCCATAGCCAGTCAGTCATGTCTCTGTGGCGTCCGGAGGAGCTGGGCAGGGGCGCTGTTATCCTGGAAGGACCCTATTCCTGAGATGGCAGCTGCAGGGGCGTGGAGCTGGGGACGTTCCTGCCTCAAGTTCCTGCCTCACGCCCTCAACTTTGGCAGGAGAGTAGGAGGTTGGATAGAGAGGAACTTGGGGGCTTAGGAGTGTGCCCAAGGTTTGGAAAACAGAGCTGGTGGTCAGCAAAGGACCAGTGAGGTCAAGGGTCCTGAGGTCATCGGCTGGATCGGTGCGGTCTGGCCCCAGCTGTGTGAGGCTTCTCCAACTGGCCGGGCAGGCGGTTGGCTTGACCTCAGAGGGATATTTGCAAGCTGCGGCAGGAAGGAGGGGCAGACAGAATATAGAAGGGTTGGTAGGAGAGTGGCCAAAGTGGGGGACCAGGAAAAGTGGCTTCCAGGCTGTGGAGAGAGGGGGCAAAATACGAAAAATGATGGGCTGAGAGGAAAAAGGGGAGGGTCCAGGGATCTGCATGTTTTTTTTGGGGGGGGTGACTTTTCCATATGGCTAATCTCTGCCATTATCTGTGGGCTTTTATTTTTATTTTTTTAAAGATTTATTTGTTTATGCATACAAGAACTGGGGTGTAGGCCAGAGGTGCAGGGGGTAAGAGGATTCACCAGAGACAGAGTGGGGAGCAGAAGAGGCGGATCTTCTGAAATACACTGCTGAGGGGAGCAGTGGGTGAGGCAGGAGAGGTCTGCTGCGCCATGTGGGTCAGCTCCCTGGCCGGGGTTCAAACTGCAGTGGTTGCGGACAGCTTTATAGTGCTGAGACTTAACCCCTTGTGCCACCAGGGAGGTCCTATCTGTGGGCTTTTAATAGTGAAGTTCAGAAAATAATTTCATTTCCAGGCAGAGAGGGGGGACCGGGGTGCTCTGTGGAGTGGGTTGGGGGACAGCAGCAGGTACTAAAGGGTTGGGCAGTGGACACCCCCCCCTTGTGGGAGAGCAAAGTGAGCAGAAGCGTGGGGAGCTTAGCAGCGCCAGAGGCAGAAGGTGGGCTGTGGCCCCCCAGATCCCACAGACCCATTCTTGGGTGCTGTCCTGAGGAAGCTGACTGAGTTCGCTCCTCAGTGATGACAGTCATGAGAGATTTTAAGCAAGAGAGTGATGATGATGGGTTTTAGAAAGAGTCACAGGGTGACAGTAGGAAGCAACAACCCCCTTCCAGGCAGCGGTGGAGAGATCTGGGAGGAAGCACAGACGTGAGGACTGCTGTGCTGACGCGTGACACTGCGTCACGGTGGTCTAAGTTGGGGGGGGCAGTGTGAGGTGACTTGGGGCTCTGGTTTGGCCACTGGGTGGATTGAGCATCACTCACTGAGACTGCAGACACAGAACAGGTTTGACTAGAGAGAAGATGAACTCGGTTTTACATTTATTTAATCCTGGTTATACAAAGCAGACCAGAGTGAGGAGAGCCCTTGGAGACATGTGAGGGAATTGTCAACGTGTGGCGTGTAATTGAGGCAACAGTGCATGTGAGATAGTACAGGCACAACATATAAGCAAGAACAGAGGAATAAAATTTGTTTAAGGTCCACCACTCAGAGTCGGGGTGGAGTCGAGAAGCAGTGGCCACAGGTGGAGAGATCCAGAGAAACCAAACAAAGAGTTTCAGGGGGACAGGAGGGTTAATACTGTCCAATGCTTTAGAATGACCAGGGACAAGTAGTCTTAATTCAGTGACATCGAAGTTGCCACTTCAGAGAAGACGTGGAGCAGCATTAGGAGTGTGCAGGAGGAGAGGAATCCTGTTCCTGAAGAGAAAGAGAGGGAAGAGATAAGAAAATAGGCAGAGAATGGAAAGGCCACGTCCTTGAGTTCAAGATGCTCTCCTGGGCCTCAGGGTGAGGGTCCCCCAGGGGGTACCTTAGAGAGAGAAAGCTCCCCAAGGGGAGCTCTTCTCACAGAGGGAAGGGAGGAAAGATTAGGCAGCTTCTCGCTCTGTGCCCACCTGCCCAGGCAACCCGAACATCCCGGAAAGCCATTGCCTTTGGCAAACGCTCACACTCCATGAAGAGGAACCCCAACGCGCCAGTCACCAAGGCGGGCTGGCTCTTCAAGCAGGTGAGTCCCCGATGCCCTTCAGCTTGCCGTAACCTGCACTTTTTTCTCCTCATAGCTTTGGGTGCCTCTGCGGATACAATAATCCATGCATACCTTGGCACCCCTATACTTTGGCACCCCCCCAAACTTGGCATCCCCACCACATACCTGGGCATCCCCTCTGTCCAGGTCCTATTTTAACTTTTCTCTGAATGAATCTCCTATTTTATAAAGGCTCAGAGAAGTTGCGTACCTTCCCAAAAGTCTCACAGAAATGTTAGTGCCAAAGTTGGGAAGCCAGTGGGGTCTCCTGGAGAGCAAGCACGACGACCACGAGCCCCATGGGGCAACCTACTGGCTCATTCTTAGCAGGGCCCTCTTGCCATGCATGTAGGAGTGTCTCCTTGAAATCTGGACTTCTCAGCGATTCTCCTCAGACCAACCTTGCCCCATCCCTGCCTGGCCTCTGCTCATTCATTCTGGCACATCTCTCGCCCCTTCTGTCTTCCCCCAGGGTTGGGGAGGGCCACGGGAGGGAGGCCACAGCCACACCTGAGGTCTCATTAGCACAGAACTGCCTCCAGAGTTTAGTCAGCCCTGGGCACTCCGCCCCACCAGCCTCCTCCCGCCCCAGTTCACTGCTGTCTTCTCTCTCTCCCCTCACAGGCTAGCTCTGGGGTCAAGCAGTGGAACAAGCGCTGGTTTGTCCTGGTGGATCGCTGCCTTTTCTACTACAAAGGTGAGCTGCGCCTGGCAGCCGTGGCCCCACTACTTCTAATCCTGCCAGTTCCCTGGGCTCTGGCTGGATGGGCACCGGTTGTCGGGGGAGGGGCACTGTAGTCCTGGCTCCAGTGGGGCATGACAGAGAACAAAGCGCGCAGCCTCTCGCATTCACTCAAGCTCGTTCCCTTCGTATTCAGCAGTATTTCCAGACAGTTCCAGCCCCTGATGGGTGATTGAATGGTAGGGCAGGTGATGGTGACAGTCTTGTGACAGCTCGTGCAGTCTGGGGTGTTGGCAGGGGAAGGAGCGGGAGGAAGAGCTGGACAGAGGGAGGTCGCTGTCACTGCTAACGGGCCACCTGCTAACTGGAGCTTGCTTGTTGCAGGGGTTTTTGTCAGTTTTGTTTACTGTTGTAGCCACAGCACCTAATCAGTCCTTGGCACATAGTAGGTGTTCAATTAATGTTGAATAAATAAACATCTCGCGGCTTCTACCAGCTTAAAAGAAAAAGGTGGGGGAAGGCAAAGATTTGCTTCTCTAGGAAGTTAGTTTTAAAATAGTCCCACTACCTACTATCAAGGGATAGTGTGGAAGGAACTAGCGAGGGTTGGTGACAGGGCGAGCGCCTGATGCAATGCCAGGCAAGGCCCGGGCCTGAGAAGGGAGAGGGTAGCTGGCCCTGTAGCGGGAGAGGCCACTGTCGCTCCATCGTGCCCAGGGAATGGCTGAGCCCCGACTTCTCCCTGTCTCCCGGGAGCAACTCAGTGAATCATTAACTTTGGCAAACAAAGGTTGTACCCAGTGACACCGCACCTCCCAGAATGCTGCTGTCTTTGTGCCCTGAACCCTGAGGAAAGAAGTCAGGACGGGGGCGTGTATACAGGCTGTCTGTACAGGCTCAAGGTGGGGGGAGCAGATGTGCCCCGGGCTGCTGCACTGGAGCCAAAGCTGAAAGACGCTGAAGGAGCCAGGATCTCTGCAGAGGGCAGAGACTGGGACTAGCTTGGGGAGGGCCTTAAAACATTGTGAATTTAAAACATTGTGAATTCCCACTGCAGCGGGAATCACTATCCACTGACAGATGGTCTCAGGATACCCCCCAAACGCTGGCTGTCTCTTCCAGAAGAGAGCAGCCCTGAACTCCTGCAAGCAGCCTGGGCCAGCCCTGTCCCTCCTGCCCCTTTCCTTCTGGGTACCACACTGCAGTGCCGGGAAGCCAGACCTCGGCCTTTTTTGTGAAGGTGACCGGTGAGAGGAGGCTGGGAGCTAGCATGTTTATGACCCCTAAGAGATGCTCCCGAACCTCACTGAGGTTTCACACAGTCCCCAGCCTGGGGCAGAAAGTAGGGGCCATCTTGCCATGTCTTAGAGTTTCTCCCCACTGGTCCCCATTGCACCCCACCCTTTCTGGTCTCCTGCTGACAGCTGGGGACCCAACCAGCTAATCCATCAGGCTCCTTTGGAGATCCAGGATGAATTATGTAGCAACCTGATTGTTAGCCTGATCCAGGAACCAGACGGCGTGGGTGTGTCTTTCTGCGAGTCACGTATAAGGGCAAGCTGCTGAGTGCCTGGGCGAATTTTAGGGACAGTTCCCCAGAGGAGCCAGAGCTGAAGATGGGTGGTGGTCCACTCCACCAAGCCTCCCCGCTGGTGTCCTGTGAGGTGCATCACTGTGGAATTGCCTCTGAGGTGGAGAGTGGTTTCCAGTGCACTTTGGGCTCAGAGACCAGCCCACCCCTCGTCACTTCGGTAATCTTGGAGAAATTATCCGACTTCTCTGCACCTCCACCTCCTTACCTGTAAAACGGGTGATATAACACCTATTCATAGGCTTGTTGGAAGGTTGACCCTATTCTACCATCTAACTCAGAATCTTCCCTGGCAGAGTGAATACTCGAGAACATCAGCTATTTAGTGCTGGTTTGCGTGTCTACCGGAACGTGGGCTACTGCGGGTGGCGCTGCCTGGCACCCCTCGCCCCCGTGCCTCCTCTGTAGCTCTGGTGTCCAGAACCATGTCTGCAGCCTTCCCGATGCCCAGCGCCAGGGGTGTGCCTCTCCCATTGTGCAGAGACCACACATGCGTTTGTGTGCTGTGGTCTTGAGCTGAGCTGCAAATAGTTATCGATATTTATGGTAGTAGGGCCGATGTCTCCCCTCGCCTCCCCCTGCCCGTGCACACACCTGCGCACTCACGCACCTCACCCCGGTACCTGTCTCCCTGCCAGATGAGAAGGAGGAGAGCATCCTGGGCAGCATCCCGCTCCTGAGCTTCCGGGTGGCCGCCGTGCAGCCCTCGGACAACATCAGCCGAAAACACACCTTTAAGGTCAGTTGGCCTTCCTCCCCTAGGCCCGCGGGAGGGGCGGGAGGCTGGCTCTTGGAGAGCATGCGGGGATGGAGAAGCTTCAGGAGCCACCTCCCTAAGACTCCCTGGTGGTGGTGGTGGTGGGGGGTGGCCCTGGACAGTGTGTGCTACTAGAAGCTTGAGATGGGGCTGTGCCAGGACCCTTCTCTTTCCTTGGGGGTCAGTGGGAAGTTCTCCCCAGAGAGGGCCCATAGGGATGTGCCTCAGAGGTGCCACAGGTTCTCCAGGGGAGAAATAGTCCTGTCCTGAGCCCTTCGACCCTCTGCCCAGTGCCCTCGCCCCAGAAAATCCCTCCCAGCAGAGGCAGGAGCTGTGGACTGGTGGGGTTCTGAGATCCCTTCTAGAAAGACTTTCTCCCCACTGTGGCCCAGGGAACTAGACCACCAGTCAGATATACACAGACTTCAACCTTTGAAAACTACCAGGGATTCAGTTGCATTACATCAAGTGACTGGAGACCCCTGTAGCAGCGATCCGAGCCGCAGGCATGCAGGAAGCTGGGCCTCCCACCGCGCCCCTGGGGGCCCACCCATCAAAGATGTGCCTGCAGCTGGCTCATCTTAGGCCAGTGTTTCTCTACATTTAAAAATTCATGACCCATTAAAAATGATAAAAATTCTTTGCCCCTTCCATATTTTATTATGCAAAGACCTTTTATTTTCCAAATTCAAAATTCTATCAGGTTTGCATTTTCTTTGTGCAAAAGCCCTCACTCCCCCAGTTGAAACCTGCTGCCCAGGACCCTGAGAACCCAAAGCTCTGGTGTTAGATGATCGGCTCTACAGGTGACGCCAGGTCAGGGGCTGAGCTCACAGGGCCTCAGAGCCTCTGCCCCTTTCTGTCCTTCAGATGCTGGTCGCCTGGCCGCACACCGGTGCTGCTCCCGGACAAGGAGGGACTTCTTTGGCATATAATTAATTTCCAACCTCCCAGGGTCCTGTGTGCCAGAGGTGTGAACAGAATGAACAATTAATAAAACTCTGGCTCCAGGGAGTCAGGTTCTAGCAGGGGAAATAGGAACAGGTTGTTTAACCAACAACAGGCAGCCCTGCTGTACACAGACGCACACGCACGCCCACGTCGACAGCCTGGCTCGCCCCACCCCCCGCGAGACCTGTGCAGTTAGTCCAGCTCAGAGCCGTGCTGGCAGCAGCCAGCCGTCAGCAGATGACTGACAGTCGCCCCCAGGTGCCCCAGGCTTCCCCTCTGTGCCATCAGCTCCTCGACCCTCCCTCACTCCCTGGGAGTGCTCTGCCTCTTTAAAACCCAACTGAGGGCCTGCAAAGGTTTCTGATTGTTGCTACTCAGGGAAAGGAGGGGAGTGAGGCAGATGGGGGGCTTGTCTTGCGGTGGCCACCAAGCGAAACTTGGGTGGCTTATGGTGAGCCCAGAACCGCTCCTGCCCAAGGGCTGGCTGAAAGCGTGTCCTCCTCCTGAGCCAGCTGGGGGCTCAGTGGGCGTCCCCACTCGGCCGCTTCCCTCAGTCCTCTGGCGCCCTTTCAGTACTCCCGGCTAGTGTCCCCTCGAAGTTCCCGGGCAATCACTCTGTCTTTTGCCAGGCCCCGGCCTCTGTCACAAGCACTTGTTTCCGAGCCTTAGCCACCCCTCGCTTCCTGGGACGTGCCTTGTCCCTCCGCCTGATGGTGGCTCTGGACACAAAGAGCACGTCTGTGCTTTTCCTTGTGCCTGGTGCCTGAGCTGAGCGCCGCATGCACAGGAGCTCCCCCCATGCTTCGCAAGCCAGTAGATTCATTTGCTGCCCACTCTTGGGCACCCCAGATATGCCCACTGTCCCTCCAATGTCTGTCTCCTCCACAAGGCCCCTGGGTTCTCCAGCCCGCAGGGCTGCCTGGCCCCAGGTCTCCAAGGTCTCTGCCAGGGCCCTGCGCACTGTCAGCCCCTGAGCCCTCCTGACAGCTGTCGGGCCCCCTGCAGGAGGGTGGGGACAGACCAGGCTGCTTCAAGGGCAGAGGCCATCCCTGCCACAGAGACACAGGACACACCTTCATTGGGCCACGGCTCCTGTCAGAAAAGGGATCACGTGCTGGGGGAGGGCGCTGCGGAGGAGCGAGTCTGGTGAAGGTCGGAGGCGAAAGCACTCGGAGAGAGTGGATTTGACCTTGCTGCTTAGAGTCGGCACAGCCCTGCTTTCTCTCAACCCCCTGCTCACCCACCCCCCAGACCCCAGATTTTGTACCCAAGGAGTCAGAGGCCTAAGTGAGTTTACAGCTGATGCTTCAATGCTTCTGGATCTCTGTGGAGGGGATAAACAGCGCTCCCTGCTTTTCCTGGGAAATTGAAAGGCTGGGGGGTGGGGCAGGCAGTGGGGGGAGATTATGCTGAGGCCCCAGAAAGAATGTAGCTCTGGGGCATATGTTCCTGTGGCATAAGAACCTCAAGTGTCACCCAGTGGAGTCTCCCATTAAACATGCATCCGTTGAGGCCAGAGCAAAGCAGCAGTGGGGCAGTGGCAGAGCTGGGCAGGGACAAGCCAGGCTCCTCAAATGCCCTGGATGCTTGGGACCAGCCCAGATGCCCTTGGGCGCTCCACCCCGCTCCCGGGTGGGTGGGCTGCTGGGAGCTGTGTTCCTGCCCAGAACACACGGAAGGGGCAGTCTGAACAACCCCCTGCCCTCTGCTCTTTGTTGTTCGTGCCATGTCATCTTCTGTCTCTCCTCTGGTGTTTGGGTGACCTGTTCTCTGCTTCTCCTCCTTCTGACCACGTGAGGACCCCTCCTCTGGACAGGAGCTCTCTTCGGGGTTCCCGCCTGCCGCGTCTGCTCACGGCCGCCTACTAGGTAGCGTGCCCTGTCTGCCCGTGCATGGCCCTTGCATGCCCTCTGAGGTGGAGGCCTGCTGGCTCTCTGCGCACAGAAGAGACTGTGGTAGCTTCTCAGCGGCCAGGCTGGCGTATCCTGGGGAGGCTGGGGGCTGAGATGTCTCCCAGACACTGGGTGACCGCCCTTCACGTCAGAGACAGAATTTGCGGGGAGCAGTGTGGTAATTGTCCCTCCTGCTCGTGATCGTCTCGGGGTTATTGGCCTGTTTGTGGCATCTGAAGAGCTACCCCAGGCCGGGACCTGGATGCTGGCCGGAGTACTTGGGGTGGCTGTGGGCTCCCCTCCTCACCTTGCCCTGAGCAACGTGAGACTGTGCAGGGCAGGGGAGCGACCTGCCTGACCCCCTCTGTGGGTGTGGGTGTCCTCTTTCCACAGGTGACTGTGTGCAGGGTGGACGAGACCAGGGACAGCTCCACACACTGCCTCTCCTCACAGGCTGAGCATGCTGGGGTCCGCACCTACTTCTTTAGCGCCGAGAGCCCCGAGGAGCAGGAGGCCTGGATCCAGGCCATGGGGGAGGCCGCCCGAGTCCAGATCCCCCCGGCTCAGAAGTCAGTGCCCCAGGCTGTGCGTCACAAGTGAGTGCCCGGTGCCGGGCACCGTGTGGGCGGGGAGGAGGCGCCCAGCTCCATGCCGAGGCTGAGCCCAGTGCCGCCTGGAGCTCCTGGGGAGCCAGGTGCCCCACTGAGGGACTCCACAGCCCCGGTCTTCTGTCCCCTCACTGGTGCCGCCTCTTCTCTGTGCTGGCAGAAGCCAGAAAGGAGGCCTAGAGCCACCGGGTCATTTGCTCATTTTTCCGGGCCTTGCACGCTACACAGCCTTCGGGGCGAGGTGCCCTCGGGTTCAAATCCTCGGCTAGTTGCCCACAGTGTGACCTCAGTGTAAGTTTCTTAATCTCTCCAAACCCAAGTTTCCTCTTAAAGACAGCAATTATAGTTATGGCTGCCCGCACCCCATTACCCCATCCTTAGAAATCTCAGCACCTGGTTCTCCTAGAACTGACGGTGAGTCTTGAGTTAGATATTAACAAGGAACCAGAAGAGGGAGTGTCGACAATGCAGGCTCCAAATCTACCCACATCTCAGGAGCACTCAGCTGCACAGTCTCAGCAGGATGCGTGAATGGGTCAGACCAGGGAGGTGTAGGGAGAACATCGTGATCAGATCAGCTTTGCTCCAACCAAGGAGCATATTCCAGAAATTCACTCAATTGTGTCATCAACATTGACTCTGAGTACAAACGCTTAAGGCGTGTGTCAGGTGCTAGGGGACCGAGTCGGGGGCCCGGCTGATGCTCCCGCCTCGCGGAGCCAACATCCTCATGGAAAGGAGCTGGAAGAAGCTTGCATTGGAGAGAAGGACTAGCCTGTGTGGCTGTTGTGTCCTAGCTCACCCGAGGCCTGTGGCAGGAGGTCCGGTTAAGCCCATCCTGCCCGTGGGGCCCAGGTGCGCGGGAGCTAAGTGACTTGACCGGAGCCAGCGCTCCCTGCTGAGCCTCAGGGTCGGGGACCTCGAGGACCTTTGCTGTCATAAAACTCGGATGCCATCAAGTTTGGGGTCTGGACAGGGACAGACTGCAGGGGGCGCCAAGACTGGGTGAGGATGGTCTTGGCCCTGGCGTGAAGACGGGCTCCCGGTGGGTCAGCGGAAGGGAGTGGAAAGTGACCTGCAGAGACGATACGGGGGGCAGAGCGAGCTCAGGCAGGGGGAGCGTGTGTTCCAGTAACTGCTCAAGCAGGAGAAAGGGGATAAAACAGTGAGATTTAGCAAACAGAACTGTCACTCGCTGAGTCCCGTTTCCATCTCCAGCTTCTGCCCACCCTTCCCCAAACCCCTTCCCTTTCCCAGACTGCCACCCCCCGCCCCATGCTGGGCTGCGGTCACTTACCAAGTCTCCCTGACACCCTGCAGCCACGAGAAGCCAGACTCCGAGAACATCCCACCCAGCAAGCACCACCATCCGACACCCCACAACAGCCTCGCCAAGTCTGAACCCGAGGCCAAGACTCGAGGGGAGGGCGATGGCCGAGGCTGCGAGAAGGCAGAGAGGAGGCCGGAGAGGCCAGAAGTCAAGACTGAGCCTCTGGTGAAAGCAAATGGCGTCCAAACTGGCCCGGAAGCCGTCTCAGAGCCGGGCAGCCCTTACCCCGAGGGCCCAAGGGCTCCAGGGGGTGGGGAGCGGCCTGTCCAGCCCAACGGCTGGCAGTATAGCTCCCCAAGCCGGCCGGGAAGCACAGCCTTCCCACCTCAGGATGGGGAGAATGGGGGCCACCGGCAGAGCTTCCCGCCACGTACCAACCCCGACAAAATCGCCCAGCGCAAGAGTTCCATGAACCAGCTTCAGCAGTGGGTGAACCTGCGCCGGGGGGTGCCCCCACCGGAAGACCTTCGCAGGTGAGGCCTGGCGGGGGGCTAAGGCTGGAGGATGGCACTGGGGTAGTATTAGGACCTGTTAGAAACCTCTGGAACACAGACTGAGCTGGGAGATCATGTGATTTGCCGATCCTTGCCTGCCCAGTGGCTGCGTCTGGAGTCTGCTTGCGCCTCCCTGTGCCTGATTCTCGCTATCCACCGCCTTCAGACGAAGGGCCAGAAAGCACAAGAGGGGGTGGCCCAGGAAACAGGCAAGCTGTAGCAGTGAGGGAGGGGCCTTAGAGTGAGCTCCCCACCCTCTTCCGCCACCCTCTACCCCAGCCTGACACTCACCACTGAGTCCCCTCCATCTTTGAACAGCTCTTGCAAAGAAAATGTTGCTCCTTGATCCCCACGGCCCTTTGTGCCAACTCGCCCCCGTGGTCCAGCGACTGGGCTTTCAGATATTGGAAAACATTGGGGGGTCCGGTGACTTCAGGGAGCTAGGGCTGCTAGTCTAGCCCCCACCCCCAGAGTCTGGGCAGCTGCAGGTGGGGGAGGATGCTGCAGGAAACTCCTGGCCCTGGAGCACTTGGGAGGAGTCCCGGGGATGCAGGAGATCAGCAAGTCAGGGAGGTGTCCCCTGGCCCCTCTCAGCTGCCCTCCTTTGGGGCCTGGTACACTGCATTCCATTCTTCTGTTTGCCTCTCTGGAAAGAATCTGATAAATCAGTTCACACTGATACAGAGGTGGCTAATAAGGCGTAAGGCTTCTCCCTGGGGGCGTTTCTTTCTGAAGAGACAAAGACTGAAGCTCTGCCAGGGACCTCTCTGAACCCAGGGAGCTGCTGGAGGGAGGGAGCTCTGGGGCCCGGGTCTTCCCCTGCACCTCTGGAAACAAGTCTCCGCCCTGTGCAGTGGCCCAGCCTGGGCACCTGGGCGCCGTTCACCAGGGACACCTCTGCTCCAGGCTGAGGGGCTCGGTGGGGAGGCCGGGGCGCAGGAGGACAGGGGCATGCTCTTTTGTCTGGGGTCCTCACTGTGCCTTCTCTCAGTCCCTCTAGGTTCTACCCTGTGTCCCGAAGGGTCCCTGAGTATTATGGCCCCTACTCTTCCCAGTACCCCGACGATTACCAGTACTACCCCCAAGGGGTGCGGCCGGACAGCATCTGCTCCATGCCAGCCTACGACCGGCTCAGTCCGCCCTGGGGCCTGGAGGACAAGCGCCTCTCCTTCCGGAACGGGGGCGGCCCTGCCTACCAGCTGCGGGAGTGGAAGGAGCCCAGCGCCTACGGGCGGCAGGATGGCACCGTCTGGGTCCCCAGCCCCTCCCGGCAGCCCATGTACTATGATGAGCTGGATGCCGCCGCCAGCCCCCTGCGCCGCCTGTCCTTGCAGCCCCGCTCCCACTCTGTGCCCCGCTCGCCCAGCCAGGGCTCCTGCAGCCGGGCTCGCATTTACTCCCCTGTTCGCTCGCCCAGCACCCGTTTTGAGCGGCTAACACCGCGCAGCGAGGAAATCTACGCAGACCCTGCTACCTATGTGATGAGGCGATCCATCAGCTCCCCCAAGGTGAGCCACCACCCTGCCTCTCTGCCCTCCTCCCTGAGTCCCCCAAAGCCTACGACCACCTGCTGAGAAGAGATGGAACTGTGGGGCCTCTGGGCCCAGCAGGCCCAGCGGTGCTGTCCAGGGAACCCCTGGGCCTGCGGCTCTTCCGTAGAATAGCTGTCCCGGAGCTGCTTTGCCCTGAGTAGGAACTTAGCCCTCTGTCCTTATGCCCAAGTGACGCCATTCTACAGACGAGGGCAGAGAGGGTTGTGGCTTTTCAAATCTTGAAGACCTGGCCAGATGATTGCAAGAATATTGCAGTGGATAAATGCTGTCCGTTCTAGTTTGGATGTGCTCTGGGGCTGGATACAGACATCCCTAACCTTGAACTTCAGTTGGTGGGGAAGTCCGTGTCCAAGCCAAATCCCCTCACCTCTCCAATCCCCTTTCTCTTCCAGTATGATTACCTGGGAGACAGGCGGCCAGTCCCTGCAGGACTGTTCCCCTACAACTACCCACCATCCCCCACGGTCCACGATAAGATGGTATGTCCTGCCTCCCACTCGGCACCCCCTCAGCCCCTCCCCGCCTGCCTCCTCCCGGGGCCAGGGACGCCCAGATGCTCTGTGCCCGTCGCCAGCCCCTCTGGTTTTGAGCGGCCTCCGGGAACCTGCCCCCCTCACAGCCAGGACTCTAGCCCCACTCGATGTGGTGCCAGTCTCCCCTTCTCTTCTGGGACTCAGGGCAGAGGCTCAGAGACAAGATCGGGGGCACACACGGCCCGACCCTGTTGACCTGAGGACAGCTTTGCTCTCCTGCATGCAGCGGGCACAGGGGCTGCGCTTAGGGGCAGGAGGAAAAGTCAGGCCAGAGCACCCAGCAACAGACAAGGTCTCTGGACTGCCCCCAAGGCTGCTCCACTTTTGGGGAAAGAGAGAAGTAGGATGATGAGGAAGAAAATGACCATGTTATGGCTCCCTTGTGTTTTCGCTCCCCTTTCTGCTATGTCCCTTCTTGGAATTTGTTCTGAGAATTTTTGCCTCTACCTGGAGAACTCAATGTAGGTGCCCTGTTGGGGAGAGGGGGTTGTTGGGGAGAACCTCTGGACCCAACAGAGGTTGGGTCCTTGTCCCCAGATCCGTTGCTGAGCCCTCCCCCCACATAGCACCAGGGGACCAGGGTAGAAGAGGGGGAGGCTCTTCTCCTTTCCCCCTCCTCTGCTCCAAAGAGCCCAACACACAGCAAATGACCCATCCAGAAACAGGACATTTTTTAAAAAAAACCTCAGAAACAGCCACTGGGAGGTCTGACTAGATGGTTTCAGCGGTGCCTACCTCTACTGGGGGCCAGGGTGACTCAGGGAGCTGGAGTTGGGGCCCCAGTGCATCCCTCCCCTCGCTGGCCACGTCCAGCTTCCGTGCCAGTCCTGTTCTCATCCCCTCCCTTCCCAGAAGTCCTCAAGGGCAGAGAGAGGGCCGCTCCTTGTCCTTGCCCAGCTAACTCTTAACTGCTTTGCTTCCTTTTTATTGTTTTCTTTTGTCGTGTTCCTGTGTGTTTGTGTTGGCGGTGGGCCTCGGGCTCCGGGTAGGATGAACTTTTAGACCTTCAGTTGCAAAGAAACCTAGAGTATTTGGATCAGCAGGTAGGCAGAGCTGGTGCCCCCTGCCATCCCCTGCCCTCCTGTCGTCTCCGCCTCCTCCGCACCTCCTCATCTTCCATCCATTTGACAACCTTTGTTGGCACGACCAGGACACAACAAAGCGGCTTATATTTTGGTTTGCGCTTTCACACCCTTTCTCTTCAAAGCCCTTTAGGGTAGCTGGGAGTTTCCTGGGGAAAGGGGAATAGTAATGACCCCATTAATAATTAATGCCACCTCTTGTTTGTTCAGCCCAGATGGAACTGCCCTCAGGGGGCAGGTGGGAATTTGCATTTTGCTGGAGAGACTAGCAGAGACCCTGCTGGGCCTAAAATGCTAGGAATTGAGTTCAGCCCTAATCAGAGAAATCTTCCTATCCTGTTCCTCAAGTTGTGGTTCAGTTGACTGCAAACTGAGGACTGCCCTAGGATGCTTTTTAAAACAAACTCAGTACATTTGTTAGTTTCTCTGCAAAGCTCTTTCGCTGACATGGCTCTGGTGGTGTCCAGAGGGGGTGCTGTGGCCCCAGCCTCACGGCTGAGCCTCCTGCTGAGGCTGGGCTGAGGCTCTTAGAGATGGAAGCAATTGGCTGCCAGGGCCTCTGACTCCAGAGCTCTACCCAGGAGCCCCTTGCCTTTTAAGGCTAAAGGGGGCCGTGGAACTCACAGCCAGGGGTCTATGTGCCAGGCATTCATATGAGCACATGCTCTTATACTCAGCTCTGTGCTTCCAATCGTGGGGGACCTGGATGCACACAGTATTGTTCTGGGCGGGAGAGGGGTGCAGGCTGGTGCTTTTTCCGATTCTAAGCACGATTCTACACACGTCACAGGCTCTGCCTCATTTAATCTTGATAACACCGCTGCAAGGCAGGCGCTGTCATCATCCCCTTTTATAACGGTGACGCTGCAGCTCACAGGGGTTAGCTCATGTGTCAAGGACACATAACCAGTAAATAGCAGAGCCTGGAAAATTGACCCAGTTTACGGCTGAGAAAACATCCAATATATGAAGACACGAAGTCGAACCTCACCAGGACGGTTCTGTGCTCTTAAAGTTGCGGGAAGAACTATAAACTTGAAATAGGGGATGTAGCTGCACCTGTTGGTGGTTCTACTCGCAAGTAACTCCCATCATCCGCCAGGACCTGAGTCTCAGCGAGACCACCTGAGTAGGGGGCCTTGAGCCCTGGGGGCGCCCACAACTTCTCTTTAACAGCAGGGACGGCTCTCCACCCTCAGGGACATCACCATCTAGTTCCAGAAACAGTACATGGTGTCCCCATATGAACATTCCAGTCCAAGTGGAGCCAAATCCCAAAGCAGGACTGGAGAACTCTGGGAGCCCTGGGTGGCGCAGTGGGGAGCAGGGTCTGCTGTGCGGGAGTGGTGAGGGGCAGACGCGGTGCCCCCGGGGATCCTGGGCAGCCTCTGCTCCCTGTGGCCCCTCCACAAAGCCTCCAGGCAGACAGCAGGCCTTGTGCAGGCACTTCTGCCCTCACGGAGGGACGGGACTCTCGGACTGGCAGCTTCAGAAATGCCCTTTCAGGGCAACACCTCCTAGATCCAGGATAATGTTCTTTTTTTTTTTTTGCGTAGAAGAATTGGGGTATGGGCAGAGGGGTGGGGGCTGGTGGTGAGAGGATTCACCAGAGACAGAGCGGGGAGCAGAACAGGTGCATCTACTGAGATACACTGCTGAGGGGAGCAGCGGGCAAGCCATAGTGGTGATAGCGCTGAGACTTAGCCCTTAGGCCACCAGGGAGGCCCAGGATAATGTTCTTAAAAGGTAGTTTTTCACCCTTGAGAAGAGTCCACCATCAGAGACTCTGCTCTCTCCTTCCGGTTCTGCCCCAGGAGGCTTTTCCCCCTAAACGTTGGAAATGTCACTCAGTCGCTCTGGTTCTTTGTTTTCTCAGTCCTAAAAGCAATGCTGTAGAACCTGCCCTTCCTGCCTCAGAATGTTGGGGAGACTCACCTTGTCAGGTGTTGGGGGTTGGCAATGACTCCTGTGATCCTCTTACTGCTCTTTTTCTTGTAACACTCTATTTAAAATACCGATCGCACACCCTCACCACCCATAAGGCACTGGGCTGGGTATTTCCTCAACATTTCTCTTACACTTTGGAGGGAGAGAGGTGGGACGCAGGAAACTCTTAGAGGCAAGGCCTCTGTGGGCTGACAGGCCCAAAGCTCCCGAAACATGGCAGTTGGCCCAGGGGTAACATTTTGCCTCCTTCCTTTGGTGCCCAAGATCCACTGACTGGGGAAGAAATGAGGTCAGTGGGTTCCAGGAGGAGCCAGGGCTCCCTGAGGCCCCACAGCCTGACGTGGTAGGTCTGACCTCACATACATGTGCACACACGCACATGCACACACACATACCAAGGGAAATACATCTGTGTGTGCACACACACACACATATACACACTCCCGGAACATGGGAACACCAAGTTCAAATCCTAGAAATGAGGCTGATGACTTGTTGAGTCAACTCCTGTCGACTTTTAACCATTTTAAAAAGATCCAGTCACCTATTATGATGGCTCTTTTGAAGCCTTTTAAATCCTACTTTTTATCATAGAAAAAATTACCAGCTGGACTAAAGAGGCAGGAAAACTAGACCCCAGGAGAGCCTTCTGCATGCTGTGCCCCCTGGGAGGGGGGCCGGGGGGCCCTCGCCCTGTCTCCGGCACACAGAGCAGGGCTGGGGCCGCTGCCTGAAGCACAGCACGGGCCGGCAAAGACTGGAAGACAGTGGTGAAAGTTGGGGCCCCAGAAGATCTGTCCTAAGGTGGCTCTATCCCTTCCCTCATTCACTTCCCCGCCCCAAAAGCTTTTCCTGCACACTCCCTCCGTCTTCCGCCTTTTCCTGCAAATCAATTGCGTTAAAGGGACATAGCCAAGGACAGTCCTGATAGGCTCGCTTCTCCATGTGGTCACACTAGACCCAGAAACGATGGCATTGTAGTCGATTTGGTCTCCCGCCACCTTCTCCCTCCCCC
>PVIJ01019180.1:0-24231 GCA_004024925.1 Scalopus aquaticus
AATCAGCCTCAGAAATCTCTGATGGATGAGACCGCTTGGGAGTTCCGCTGTGGCCCAGTAAAATGGGTGTTCAAATAGTCTCATGAGCCACTTCATTAATTATGAAATATTGAGTATTGAGTAAGGTCCTTCCTCTCTCCAGGGAAATGTTCTCTCGTATCTAGAACCTTCTGCCTCCACTGACCTCCCACGTCCCACCACAGCAGCTTCAGGAGAGGGCATGAGACCTCTTATGCAACAAGGGGGTCCCCAGGGAAGGGGAGATTCCAGGTTCCCTGGCCCACCCAAGGAGGGTGGAGCTGAGCAGGGAGAAGCTGGAGAGGAGCCAGGGAAAGAAGAAGGAAATATGGGGGGCAAGGAGGAGCCCGGGCGAGGCCCGTGGAGCAGACAGGGGGAGAAGCCGCCTGGCGTCTCGGTGCTGACGGGCTGGAGCAGACGCGGGGGGCCCGGGAGGGGCCGGCAGCCCGTGTCTGCACTTGGGGCTCCGTCTGCTCCTCCCTCCCAGACTCGCCCCTCCTGCCCTTTCCTGCGGGGCCCCCAGCAGGGGCCTTAGACTGTGGCGGCTCTCAGGCCTCAGTGACCCCACTTTGACGGGGCATTTACCCACGAGGGGAGGGGCGACTTTGTGTGCTTGATTTGGAAACCACATTCTTTGTTTTGTCTTTGTTGCACACTAGTTGCATTAAAGTTCCTTTCCATGAAAGGTCTTACGCTCTAGAGCATGTTTTGTCTTGATGTGGTGAATTGCAGAACCTGTTCAGAGCGGGCAGGTTTGGGGTCTCTGGGGTGCCCTCCCCCTGCCCTGTAACACTTACTTGAATGTCTCTGGACCCTGGATCACCTGGCAGGAGGAGCCAGCAGGCCAGACGCCTCTGTCTGGGGCCATGCCCCTCTGCTCTCTCATCCGCACAGCCCACACTGCGAGACGTTCATCTTCTCCCCAGGAAGGCTGGGTCTTCTGCAAGGCAGCCACTGTCGTCTTTTTGAATCCTTAATGCTCAGCACCAGGTAAATCAAGTGCTTATGAATGTTACTAAAATTGAATTTGCAAATAATTTTCAGTATTCTTAGGGCTGGCTCTTCAACTTTGCCCTCTTTGTGCTCTAAAGAATACAGGAGTGATTAAGACTTAGGTCGGTCTCCAGACCTTTAAATCTGTCCCAAGAAGCAGCTGTGTGTATGACAAGCTATAATCCGATGCAAACTGTGAGCGCCACTGCGATATCTTCCACCGAGCAGAACTGAGTTTATCTACAAGTTAACAGTTACACTCATCAGAGTAACTTAGACATTAGGACTTATTTTGCTCACATACTAAAATTTCTACTGGTTGTCAGAATTAGCACATCAGTCAAAAGAAATCAAGAGGAAAGTCTCTGGACTCCTTTGGCTATTTCTTCATGGCTGCAGAATGGCTGCTGAGCCACCAGCCATCACATCATAATTTGGAAAGGGTGATGCCAGTCATGGGTTCCCCTTTATCCAAACATAAAAGCTCACCAAGAAACACCCCACAGAGATTCATGCTTTATTGACCTCAGTTGGGTCAAAGGGCCCCTGCCATTTTCAAATGAGGCCAAGTTAAAAGGAACCAGAACTGTCCATTATATCAAGGGGACATGGGGACTGGAGATCCTGTGTCCACATCCCCAAGTCGCCTGATCTTACATACTCCTTGTAACAACCCCATAAAGTAGGTGACGCTTTTCTATGTTAAAGGTGAAGAAACTGAGAGTAGGTCGTGACGAAGAAGTGGAAATCATCAGACTGAATCAGTGTCGTGAAAGCAGCACTGAGGTGTGAACAAGCTGGCCTCCCGGTCCCCTGCCATGTGCCAGGATTGCTGCCGTCCTGGGCTCTCCGCCGCACTGCAATAGCTTGACCAAAGTCTGCTGGCCCGGCGCCCTCTCTGGGATACATCTTGACAGAGCGAAGACAGACGAGATCTATGAGAATCGGCACCTGAAAGCTCAGATGCTGGCCCAGCAGGCGAGGGAAATCTGACCAGAGATGAGCCGAAGGGGCTGGGGGCGACCACGACATGCTGGAGCCCCTGTCCCTGGGCAGAGGCTTGAACAGTGCCCCCCAAAGACAGGTCCAGTCCCTAAGCCCTGGCACCTGGTCAGCTTATTTGGAAACAGCATCTTTGTAGCTGCATTAAGGTTGAGGCTCTCAGGCCACAATCCCCCTGAATTTCAGGTGGCGCCTACAGCCGGCGGTCAGTGTTCTCGCAGTGTGAGGGGGAGACTGGACAGTGGGGACATGGGGAGGATGGACGCGGGGACTGGGCGGAGGTGGCCCCAAGCCAAGGACACCTGGGGCCACCAGCAGCTCAAAGAGGCAGGAAGGACCCTCGTGCTGGCCCCGGCCCCGGAGCCGTCAGAGAATACAGTTCTGCTGTTTAAAATGGCTAAGTGTCGGGGTGACGTGTGTGGCAGCCTCAGTCACAAACACCCCCGAGACCCCAAAAGCCCGGGGGCGCTACTCAGACGGTCTGTGCTCCCAGGGCTCCGGATGGGCCACGAGGTACCAGAAATCTGGAACTTGGTGTTGCTGAACTCCATTTTTTTCAGTGTAACAAACAACTCATTTTTTCTTTGTTTCGCAGGTCGGTTCTGCAGGAGGCAGAGCAGATAAGGACCCGGCCTCGGCGGGCGCGCACCCACGGCAAATTGAGAGCTCTGCTTCCGAGGCTCTGGCTCTGCCCTGCGCTGGGTCGTGGCGGATCAGCTGCGTCACGCTGCTGAGCTCTGCCTGGCGGGACGGCGGCTGGTGCTGAATATTTTCCACAATCCTCCCAGCTCAGGACCGGAGGGGCCCTCTTCTGCTACTTAAAGCCCCACTCAGCCGGCTCCAGGTGGGGACACACTCGGGCAGCTGCAGATAAGGCCCAGCACACGCCGGCCCGGCCCGGCCAAGACGGTCTCGGCCGAAGGCCCCGGCAATTTCCACCCTCCGCTAACGCTGCGCCGGGGAGATTTTAAACCGCAGCTTTGACTTCCGAATCCAAGAAGGAGAAAGCTCAGGGGAAGGCCACAGGGCCCACCCTGCCCGCGGCCGCCTCCCTCGCTGACGCCCGGTCTGATCAGCTTCAGGAGCAACGCCGGCACCCGCGCTGGACATCCCCGGCGGCGACACGCTCATATTTCACGCATGGGCCCCTGACCCCAGCAGACGTGCTGAGGTCCGCTGTGCGAGCTAACAAAATGCTCAAGGCCTGACTTGACGACACATCGATTTTTCCCACATGGGCAGGAATGAAGCAATTGAGCGTTTCTTTTAACACCGTGTGTTGCAATTCCCCACCGGTTCAATTAAAGGCCGGCGCGCGGGGAGAAGAGAAATCGTGTGTTTTCATGACCAGGGATTGAGTCAAAGCGACAGGCAGGGTACTTTGAGCAGATCAAGCCCGTTCTCAGGAGGCAGAGGGGCAGAGGGGCACTCAGGACATTGCGAGCGAGTCACGACATTTCCTTTACGATGGAATTCACCATTTTGGTTTTGATTTCCAAAAAATCAGCCCTCTAGCCTCACTGCGTGGGGGCAGGTATGCCCGGGTGGGAGCAGGCGCCGAGCACACAGCTGCCCACGGGTGCACAGGTCCTGGGCAGCCCTGGCTGTGGGGAACTCAGGGTTCAGCCTACTGCACAGGTTGACCACAACCTAGCAGTTAGGTTGTGGCCACAAATGTGCAATAAATCACACACCCTGTGTGGGTTTCCTTTCTCATCTTGTTACAGGGCAGGGTCGGGGCACCCCAGGACCCCCAAACCTGGCACTCTGAGTGGATTCTGCCACCCAGTGCATCAAGACAAAACAAACTCTAGTGCGTAAGACCCTCAGTGGGAAGGAACCTTAATACAACTGGTTTATGGTGGAAGAGAAAGGAAAGCATAGAAAAAATAGTTTCCCCACAAAGCACCCAAAGTCGCCCCTTTCCTGGGGAATGGACTTCGTGTTACGTGGGAGAAGACGTAGTCTCTGTTTGGGGCAATCTGCAAGATCTGCCACCGAACAGAACTCTTTCCTTTTTCACTGGCGTTTGATAACAAGGCCGCTGGGTGTATTTTCACCTCTTTGGGTGGGAACCGGGTGACCAGCATGTGGGCTGGTGCTGAGGGGTCCCCATCCTTCCGGGGCAAGGCAGTGCACCCCACGCCTGGCACGGCTGAGCTCACTCTCGCTCCGCCTCAGCGTCCAAGCCTTGCTCACGCCCTTTACTGCACATGAGTACAATCTCATCTTGAACGCATACGGAATGTTCACACTAGCATCTAACTTTGGCATTAACAAAGCATTAAAAAGTGAGATCAGGGCCTCCCTGGGCCGCAGGGGTTAAGTCTCAGCACTATGAAGCTGTCCACAGCCACTGCGGCACAAGTTCGATGCCCAACCAGGGAGCTTCCCACAGGGCGCAGCAGACCTCTCCTGTCTCCCCGCTGCTCCCCTCAGCAGTGGACTTCAGGGGATCCGCCTGTTCTGTTCCCCACTCTGTCTCTGGGGAGTCTTCTCACGCCCCTGCACCTCTGACTTGCATCCCAGCTCTTGTATGCATAAATACATCTTTAAAAATAAGTGAGTTCAGAAGTGACTTAGAGCTACACTGTCTATGAAAGTTAAGAGAATTGTCTCTTAGTGCTAAGTTCTGAACACAACGTGTCTGCTCGTGACGGACCCGGGCACAGGATTGTAAGCGACGACTGTCGGTGAAGGGGACTCGTACACTCCTTTTCACCTTGCTTTATCTTACTCCCCACTGCTCTCCCTCATGTCCCTACTCCCGCCCCCTCCCGGCCTCCTGACCTGAGTCCCCAGCTGGGGGTGAGGTCCCCTGGTCTTTGAAATTTGTCTCTTATGGAATGTCCAATATTTGTTCTTGTTGTTTTGACTTTGTAGCTTGAACAGGATTCTCAGTGGGCACCCGACCCGCCCGATGTCCTCTTGGATGGCACTCGGGCGCCACATGCCCCGACCCCACTATCCTACCACAGCGAGACAGGCACAGCAGGCAGCTCTCCCTCGGACCCCCACGGGCGACCCCCGCTCTCTTTGCTTAACTAGCTCGTCTTCCTCTATTCCAAGGGGAAAAAGAACATTCCTAAGAAGATAATACAGAAATTAACCCTCAGGGGTTGACGAAGCAGAGGGGTGTGGCCCCTGGCCAGTCTCCCAGGTCTCCGGATGCCCCATCAAAAAGACAAGCGACCTTTCCATCACCGCTTTGCAGACCTCGCCCACCCCTCTTTCCTCATTCCTCTGTATAAACAGCCCCGCCCTTTCCTTCTCCTCAAATCTGTTTCCTTTCAGTGGCTGAGGGAAACTGAGGCTGGCGTGTGGTGTCACTCCCATTCACCCAGTCAACCTCCCAATTCCTCCTCTCTAGTTATGAGGAAAGAGTCACTTTTCTGTCTCCCTCTGCCCCACATTTCCCGGGCAATGTCCTTGATGCTCAGGAAGCCCCCCACTGCTTCATGGGGGACCCAGTTCCGAACCCAAAGGCTCTCCTGACCAAAGGCACTCTCGGGCTCTCAGAAAGCCCCAGAAATGACAGGTGTGGGGCCATCACCTCCCCACCCCAGCGCCTTGGGGTGGGGGAGCGAGCGGAGGTGGGAGCCTCGGCCGCTGCAGACAGAGAGCTTGGGGCGCAGAGAGCTTGGGGAGCACGGGCTGCGGGTGAGTGTACCAGCGGTGCGTGCAGGTACCAGTGGGGCCAGTCAGTGTCTGCGAATGGGCTTTGAAATGGCGGAGCAATTCTATTTTTCCTTTTTACTGCTTCCATAAATACATTAAAGGAGAGAAATTTCACCAACAAGGCTTCAAAAGCTTTTAGCATAATCTAATTCAGCTATTAAAAAACAGACTTTTGTGGCATTAATAACAATTATTTTCAGAATATTTAAGTGATTAAAAATGATAAGATACTCATTTTGATCCTGTGCAGATATTATTTCTTCAACTGTGAGATGATTCTCACAGATAAATATCAATTAAAAATGATAGACAAATGTTAATCAACTTCTTCTCTAAAATAAAAAAAAATAAATGCCAATTATACTTCCTTCTCACTTGTGCTCAGCATAATGGAAATAAACTGAAAGATCCCACTCAGTCCCCATCAAAGGCTGGATTTGTTGGCTGCGAGTATTTCATCTTCCCTTACAAGCACCTGTGCACCTGGAATGAGAACATTACCATGTAGAATACATGGGGTAAAAACCCTCCCACAGAAGGGACAGACAGCGGAGATTTAAAATGACTTATAAAGGGAGTAAAGTAAAATATCAACAGCTGCCAAGGAAAGTGCTATGAACAAGCAAGTCGGCTGATTGCAAAGCAAGAGGGAAGAGTGAGGACCGAGGTCAATAGGGAACGCATGGGCTGCCTAAGATGGGCCACCTCGGTCAGAACAGCAGACACTCTGTGAAATCTTCGATTTGGGGGGAAGGGTGATGAACTCCTTATAATTTAGGGAAGATCTGAACAATAGAAAATGAACTGTGCCCCATATCCCAGCCTTGTGTCTACACCAGACTTAGCAATCTCAGGCCCTGGGGACCAGCAATGATCAGACACCAGGAAAGAAAAGGCCCCCGTGGGAGCTGACTGTGCCCTCAAAACAATGAAAGATGATCGGTGGGGTCCTGTCTTGCAATTTTCCTCCCTTCTCAGGACATCATCTGACAGAGGGGTGAGCACTGGATCGGGACTCCTGAGATAGGGTGGGATTGACTCTGTTTTTAATTGCTACCAGCACACATTGCAATCGTCATTTAGTGATCACCGATCTTTCTAGGATTTCTAACTTCCTCCCTTCTTCCTGTCAACAAATTGAATCCCAAGCAGGGAGAGGCAGCTTCTGCTATCTGGCCCAGCAGCTCATAACCTATGGATACCAGTCTCATAGATTATATTTTACCCTGTAAATTAACAAAGTCAAAACGACAGTCTTCAGGGATGCAATGATAGAAGGCGAAAAACTCTCCAGTGTGAACCGTGCAGGGAGGGGGTGCTCAGGAGGGCTGCCCTGCTGAGTCTGCTGGATGAAGCATTGCCCTGGAAGTATGAGGTCCAAGGGGGTCTGCAGGTGGGATTTAGATGCAAGCAATTTTTTAAAGATTTATTTATTTATGCACACAAGAACTGGGGTACAGGCCAGCGCTGTGGGGGGGGTGGTGGTGAGAGGACTTCCCAGAGACAGAGTGGGGAGCAGAATAGGCAGATGCACTGAAATCCACTGCTGAGGGAGCAGCAGGGAGACAGGAGGGGTCTGCTGTGCCCCGTGGGAAGCTCCCTTGCCGGGGATCAAACTCGTGCTGCAGTGGCTGCGGACAGCTTCACAGTGCTGAGACTTTAACCCCTTGTACCACCAGAGAGGCCCAATGTAAGCAATTTTTTAACACAGGGAAATTGGGTGTGGGCGATGGTCCCCTGCTCCACTGCATGAATGCCCAGGGTGAGATGCCCAGTCCCAGCCCCCAGCGGGGCTCCTAGTCACCACCTCTGCCCAGCTGCCTGCGCTGAGGCCTGGGGAGAAGCTGGTGCAGGTGGGGCCATGTGCTGGTGTTAGGAGGGAATCTCTGTAAAGGTTTTTCAGGAGCCATATTCCCTGGCCTTAGTTGTTTTTCTGAGACTGCGGATTTCATGACTTTCTTCAATAAGAAACAGAAAGTTGGGCCTCCTTGGTGGCACAGGGGTTAAGCACAGCACTATGAAGCTATCCAGAGCCACTGCAGCAGGAGTTCGATCCCCGGCCAGGGAGCTTCCCACAGGGCGCAGGACACCTCTCCTGTCTCCCCACTGCCCCCTCAGCAGTGTGTTTCAGTCGATCTGCTTGTTCTGTTCCCTACTCTGTCTCTGGTGAATCCTTTCACCACCCCCACACCTCTGGCCTGCACCCCAGTTCTTGCATGCATAAATAAATAAATCTTAAAAAAATAAAACAGAAAGTTTAAAAAGCTGTAAGGAAAAAAACAAAGACAAAACTCCCTTCCTCCATGCCCCAAGGTGGTGTCTGTTTTCACAGCACAACGACCCCAGATGCGCACACCCCCGAGACTGCCACTTCCAAAGACGGCAAATGACAATATGCACAGAGACATGCGCAGGTGGCACATTGTATTCGATTATCAAAGATCCAATTCACTGGGTGAACCCTGGCCCTAAACTCATTGTAATGAAATGAGTTCTGAAAATCATAACTGGCAAGAATGCAGCGCGCATTGCTCCGAACACCACCCGTGCGTGTGTGGGGCCGTAATTACATTCTATAAACTAAAATTAAAAAAGCTTTGTGTGAAGAAAATAAATAAAAATGATCAGGATTTGGACGGGCAAGGACTGCTAAAAACGCTCATCTTTTATTAATCAATCCATTTTGCATAAGAAGTTTATTTTACCAGCATGCGCCAACATAACTCAATTATTTGATGGAAACATGGGCACTATAGCTCTGACAATTGAAAGCTATTTTTGCAAAACCGCAATCGTGCAAGGGCTCAGCGGGGCCGAGCCCACGTGGTCGCTTTCTCAGCTCAGTCACGGACCACGCCTGGAGCCAGTCTCTGCAGACCTGGGGTCCCCGGGCAGCCAGGTATTGCTAACACCCCCCCAGTAATCCCGTCAGCCCAGTTTCCCCTGGGGTGTTCCCAGGGTAAGAAGCATCCTGGGAGGACCCACCCCCAAAGTTCTTATCTGTGAGCTGAATCATACGGCATAAAGCTTCTCTTAGATGGGTCCCTAAAGAATAGAAGAGCGTAATGGTCTATTTTGTCAATTAGGATTTTTAATTGCTGATCCCACAGCGAATGTGATAGTCACAAACCAAGAGAAACGAGGCAGCCAACGCAGGCTGAGAGACGCCGGCCAGAACAACAAAGAGAACTTTGCCTCCACTGAACGAAATCTGTGGCTCATAACGAAATCTGTGTCATCAGAGTCTAAAGATACGTCGAGTGTAAAAATTAAAGATGGATCAACAATAAAATCCATCCTTTCCCCTCCCAGCTACGTATCCGGGGAAGAGGAAAACACTGACTTGAGAAGACACGTCCATCTCGTGTCCACTGCAGCTCTAGTGAAAACAGCCAGGAGTCGGAATGGACCCAAGTGCCTGAGGCCAGTGGACGGTGAGCCCTGAGTCCCCCCGGCAGGGGCGGGGCCTGCACGCCGAGCCCCGGAGCCAGCGGGCAGAGTGCGTTTTCCCCTGGCAGCTGTGACATCCCCAGCCGGGTCTGCAGCGGGGGTCTGCCTCCGCGGTCCAAGCCTCACCGGCGTGAGGGGCGGCGCTGAAGCTGCAGGGCAGGGGCTGGGCCTGCACAAACCTGCGGGTCCAGGCGGAGACCACAGACAGACAGATAGACAGACACGCACACGCACACGCACACGCACGCACAGCGTAGTGCAATGAAACAGTAAGGGAAGATGGTTAACCTGAAAACGGGCCTAAGACCCGAACACAGGCCTCGGCAGACGTCACTCTGCACAGATGGGCCAGACGCTCCCGCTGCGGGCACTGCCCACTGGACCCAGGCCCGCTGCCCGGCCTCCCACCGAGGGCCGACTGGCCAGGCCTTCCCAGGAGAGGCGGAGCGGCTGGACAGGGGGACACGGAGAGAGGCCTCGCAGAAACCCAGACCAGGCGAAACCAGGAAGGTGCCTTGGACGCCCGCTGCCTCCCGGCTGCGCGCAGACCGCGACGTCCCAACAGGCTCGCTCCTCCACGCCACAAGGCGAGGACAAGAGGCATCGATATTGTTGTCTGAAATTCTCCCATTTTAAAATAATTTAACACTGTGAGAGCAGCTCTTTTGTTCCCAAAAGTCGGGATTAAAAATACGTTTTTCAAAGAGAGCACACTTCCCGAAATGAACCGCGCGGGAGCAGACTCGGTTACAGAGACGGATTCCAAGGCGCGCGCTTCACCGTGCAGCATGCTCTCGGCATTCTCCTTTCCTGGGCAGAGAGCCGGGGGCCGGGAGGTGCCTCCGGGCTGGGCCGCGTCCCTGCACAGACCAGCAGGAGCTCCGGCCCCTGCAGACCCCTGCGTGCAGAGGGCTGAGCCAGCTTGTCGGGAATAATCACAGATCACAACTGGGGGGACGCAGGGCACGGGGAGGACCCACACCCACCAGGACCCCCGTCCTGCCCGCAGAGACAGGCCCACGGACCACCCGCTTCATCCCTGCAGGCCCCACAGGCGGGGGCTCCAGCCCCGAGCGCGTGAAGAGGCCGCTGCAGAAGCCGCAGGGCCGAGGGTCTCGTTAAATCCGGCCCACGCCTGTTCTGCCCTTTCCCCATCCGGGACCTCAACCCCGCGTCTGATGCACCGGAGTGTGCCTGCTCGGGCGGGTGGGAGCAGTGCTTGAATTTAACCCTAGGGCATCTGTGCACCCCGAGATAGCAGCTGAGCGACGCGAGCAGTGCGGGACCCCGGCGGAGCCCTCGGCCCTCTGACCGCTCCTTCGGCCTTTCCATGTCCACGACATCATTTCCAGTTTGACCCTTCAATTGTCATCGCACTTTCTAGACTCAGCCAAACGCACGACTTTGAAAGCTTTGAAGAACGTGCCCAGTCAGTGAAGGGCTTGTGCCAGATGACTGGATAACTGTCTTTTCAATCACCAGATATTCACGCCCTACGAATAACCTTCCCGTGACCAGCTTTAATTGAAAGCAAAAAGTATCAGGGAAAAGGCACATCACACAATTCAATTATTTTCCTTTTAATTAAGTTCCTATAGAAAAAATCAGGAAGGCAACACAACAACATATTAACATAGCAGGTGCTTCTGAGGATGAATTTTAAGAGCAATTTCTCATTTTGTTAAAACTTATTTCCATGTAAAGGAATCCTTCAAGCTGAGTGTACGGCTGGCTTAAAATTTTACTAAAATGAACAGACTTTGTTATAATAAAAGCAAAAGAGCAGGCTGAAAACTTTTATGCGCCAAAGCAGAAAGAGCACGCGTTCATCCCAGCAGATCTACAGCGGAGATAAAATTACGCCTTCTCCTTAATATTCTCAGCACTCTGTCTCTGGTGAATCCTTTCACCAACCCCACACCTATATTGTTGATGGCTTTTAAAAGAGGTGAGCAATGGAAAGATTAGAGAACCTTCTTAATGTACAAGCAGGGTTTGTAGATCCAGCCCTCCCTGGGATAGTCTGGGGCTTGCTATTGTGCTGCCAGTGAAACAATGATGTATCCATTTTCAAGTGGTGATACAGGAGGGGAGCAGGAGAAGAGAGGAGTGAGAAGGAAATGCTGGAATTTGATCCAGGTCACAACTACACAATATTTACTACCTGGCCTTCGATGAAAAAGTCTGCTGATCTTTGTGGTTTTAAGAAAAAGGAATATTCTAAGGGCCTCCCTGGGGGTGCAAGGGGTTAAGTCCCAGCACTATGAAGCTGTCGGCAGCCACTGCAGCACAAATAGATCCCCGGCCAGGGAGCTTCCCACAGGGCACAGCAGACCTCTCCTGTCTCCCTGCTGCTCCCCTCAGCAGTGTACTTCAGTAGATCTGCCTGTTCTGCTCCCCACTCTGTCTCCGGTGAATCCTTTCATCACCCCCACACCTCTGACCTGCACCCCACCTCTTGTATGCATAAATAAACACATCTTTTTTCAAAAGAAAAGGAGTATTCTAGACAAACCTACATCAAATAGCAAACCAAATGGTCAGATGTTCAGCTCTGTCTTTCCACATCCGGGAATGACTAAGCATTCTGGTCTCTCCATCTTGACTCAACAATCTACAAGGCAAGACATGTTTCATTTTTTTTTTAAGATAAAGGAGTATATAGGAAGACATTAAACATTGGTTTTCTCATATATATGTACACACACATAGGTACACATGTATAACCAGGAATCTATTTAAAAAAAACTACTATCATTAAGGACTAAGTTTGGAAAGGTTGGTGGTAACCAAATCAATCAATGAAAATCCATCCTGTTGCCATTTGCCAGGATACACCACAGCAACAGAGTGTTATAAAATGCTGATCTAAAAATACATAAAGGGATATGTGATTTTCATAATGTGGAATAAATGATAATGCAAAGATGTCAACGTCTCCACAAAAGTATCCACAGGCACACCCAACTGTAAAAGTGTGGTCCTCAGGAAAGGGGAATGTTCCAGGGCCGCAACCCCACCTCAAGCCAGAGAGATCCAAGATACCTACGACTACAAATCCCAGAATGCTTCATCACCAAAGGAAGGATACTAAGGACTGAGAGTAGAGTTAAGCAATGGTTTTGGGGATTTAAATGTCAGACCTGTGAGTTTGGAGGGGGGCTATTGCTTGTGGTTGTGGATTGTCAAGGTTTTTTTTTGTTGTTGTTGTTTGTTTTTTTTAAAGATTTATTTATTTATGCATACAAGCTGGGGTACAGGCCAGGGGCATGGGGCGGCGAGAGGGTTCACCAGAGAAAGAGTGGGGAGCAGAACAGGCAGATCAATGGAAATACACTGCTGAGGGGAGCAGCGGGCGAGGCAGGAGAGGTCTGCAGCGCCATGTGGGAATCTCCCCGACTGGGCATCGAACTCGCATTGCCACTGCCAACAGCTCCACAGCGCAGCGTCTAACCGCTGCGCCACCAGGGAGGCCCAATTGTCAAGATTTTTTTGAGCAGGCCATGAGATTCCAGCTCAGTGGAACTGGTAGGACGCATTCACCAATTTATTCTTTATCTTTTTCCTTTCCCTTTTTGTAAATAAACCCTTTTATTAAATTTATTGTGTGTGTCTGCAGTTGAGTCTTTTAAGTCCCTTTTAAGCACATGGGTGAGAATCCAGACAGGCACCCCATTTATATTGGGGCTGCCCTGTAACACAACCAAAAAACATGTTGAAGAAGTTGGACAATGTCAGAAAAAAATCCTCCTGCAGAAGTCAGCCTTCGTTAACGCTGAGCTGCTGGGATGCTGTTCAGGGAAGGAAAATGGCCCAAGAGAACCTCCAGGCATCACTCACAGGGAGTAGCCCTTGACTGGGGTCAGCCCAGGGAAATGGGACCTTCTCAGCAGGGGCACAGGACCCCTTACTACAGGGCGAATAAATCCCATATACAACAACGAACTCCAGCTGGAGTATAGCTCTAAAGTGACTATGAGACCAATACAGTTTCTAGAAGGAAACATCGGAGCGTATCTACAGCATAGGACCTTGGGAGTCTCAAACAGGACAGGAAGCCAGTCCTTCTCCAGTTACAATCTATAAGTGAGGCCGTGTCAAGCGAGAGTCCGAGAGGAAGACAGAGAGCAAGAAAAATGATTTTCCACACACACATCCATCCGTCCAACGGCTCGCGGCCAGAGTATATAAAGAACTCCAAACTCAACACAAAAATTATATACGACCCTGCAGGAAAAAGGCAATAAACGTGAGTTATCACTTCACAGAAGATATCCAAATGTCCTATAAATACATCAAAATGTGCTCATCTTTGTTAATTACCGGGACAGTGAAAATTAAAACCACGGTGAGTTATCACCCTCAACAACTTGACGGCCAGACAGAACCCCAGGAACTGACAGTGGGAGGGTATTAACAGTGCTTTGGAAATGAGTTTATCTGCTCGGCTTGAATCTACACACCCATGACCAGGCAGGTATCTGCCCCCCAAAACTGCACCCCCACCCCCACCAAAAGACAATGGCATTCACAGCGGAGTTACCTGAAGACACTCGCACCCCCCAACCCCCACCGTTACCAGTTCAGGGGCCTGTGGGCAGTATCATGGCTGAACCGCTGGCTGAATCACAGACGGCGCCAACAGCAGAGCCAACGGGTCGCTAACGTCTCGCAGCCCCCACCCTTGCACGCGGCAACCACACGGGAAGGAAATCCCCTTAAAGACGCCGTATCCACGCAGCCGCAACAGGAGGGCCCAGGTCCCCTGGGGGTGGATGAGCCACCTGGGCAGCGGAGGCCGGCTGGAAGGACACTCTCGCTGCAGGTTGCGGTGCTTCTGGTCTGCTTCTTGACCTTGGCGGTGGCGCCCTGCGCATGTGTGTGTGTGTGTGTGAGATCACTGTGATAATTCAAGACTCCATCTCTGCACGCGCACACCTGTGTACATGAGCATCCGTGTTTTATTTTGACATCTTTGCATAGACACGCAGATAACTCGCAAACGACGCTTTGCTACAGCAGAACCCTAAACATTACAGTCCGCACGGCGTCCACCCAAACGGTGCGGAATGACATAGGAAATGTATTGGGAGCAGCAATTCTGCCCACCCACACCAAGGCTAATTTATGACTGACCGTGGCTAGGGAGTATCGTTTTCTAGGATAAATGGGAAGAAAAAAGAGACACGAATCCACCAGGAGCCACCTCCTTCCCCAGCACCCGTGGCGGACACAGACCATGCAGGAAACGTGCATCTCTCCCTGCTCAGTGTTTTAATGGCTGAGAGTGAAATGGGAACATTGTATTTTTACCGCAGGCAGAGGGCACTGACAATTTTGAAATTTGACTTGTATTAGTTTTCTGGAATGTTCTCCCCAGAAACAATCAAATTCAAAAGGATGAGTCCATAAAGGGACATTAGATTGATGGAGATGTGCTTTGTTATTGGCACCTGTTAAAATTGGGTGCCGGGTGTTCTGGGGAGCACCCATGTCTCTGACAAGATCTTGCCTCTCTTTGTGAGGGGTGCTGTTGGGCTGTGACATGACAGGGGCGTCTCCACAGTCCAGCCACGTAACTTAGGTCATTTCCCCTGCACTAGAATAAATTTTCCATTACTCTGGAGCAAGGTAAGCCTGCCCTCTCTATTCTTTTCTATTATGAAAGTTAGTTTGGTTATTGGAGAAGGAAAAATAAAGATGACATTTATGGAAAAGACTGCTCAGCATAAAAATGAAATGTTTTTCTTAGTTTTCATTTCTTTTGGAGAGACTTTTTTTCATTCACAATGAGAAGGGCACGTATATCAGAGATCTTAGAGAATTTCATGCACAGATGTTAAGAATGCATTTCTACTAAGGTAGAATCGTATAGAGAATAGCAAACATAAAATATGCAAATACTTTTGCACTATAAATACAGATGGTTATTTTTTTATAAACTATGAAAATCACAACCAAAAATTGCCAAACTGTGGCAGGAAAATGGTATCTGAGAAGCTGAGGGGAGGCATTTAGGCTTGTCTTCATTAAATTATGACTTGTGACTTCTTTAAGTTACTTTTCTTACATGCTTTTATATTCTAATTTATTCCTGTGGGCAGCAAACCATTTCTTTGTGCTAAAATCAGCTTAGTAATACCTTCTGGAGTTTTATTCTTGGTTTCATTCACCCAAAGAGTTTAGCATTTGTGGAAAGAGAGAAACACCCCATTCTTCAGCATGCCCCCCAAAATCCAGAGAGAAGGGAGGGAACAGGGAGAGAAGGGGAAGAGAGGGGAGGAAGGTTGTCACTGAAATAAAATGCCAACACTTTCGGAGAAAATGACAAAGCATCCAGAAAATGCCAGACCTCCCAGCGTGTCCCCCTATGCGCCAGGGCGGGCGAGGACATGGACAGGCTGGGCTCTGCTTTCTACCTCGGAGGTCAGGCGCCCTTGGAGATAAGCCCCGTCCGCCCTCCTGTGAATAAAGCCCACCGCAAGGGCCCTTCGTGGACTGAGGTCAAGCAGTGGGCAGGTGGTGAGGCCAGCACAGATCTGCAGAAGCCTCAGAGGGGCGTGGGGAGAGGACCCCTCATCCCAGCGGCCGACAGGAGCCGCTTCATGGAGACAGGACGGGACACTGGGACCAGGGTGGGCTCAGCTGGGAGGGTAGGGTCAGGAACAGCTCTAGACTCCGGGGTTTGCAAGATGCGCTCGCCCTGGAGATCTCTAGCACACAGTGTGGCTGCAGCTCAGTCCAGAGCCCAAAGGGTATGGCCAGCGGGCACCATGAACTGGCTCAGGCAAAGCCCCAAGTCTCAACGTGACTGTCCCCAACTCACAGAGACCCTGGGGCACAGCTCTGCTGGCCATTCGCACACGCCTGGTCTGCCCTGTTCATCGCACAGCAGTATCCCCGGGGTTTCACAGGGTTAAAGCTGAGACCATCGAACATCTGGATTTAACAGCCCCTGCATCTTCACCTCCTGCCCTGGCAGGCACCCCGTTCTCCAGAAGCCCCGGCGTGGCCTGCATCCTCCGGGCTATGGGCGAGGAACCCATTAGATGCTGTAAAACTGCCCCCCACCCCCGGCTGTGGTAAGAGGTTATCGGTAAACCCGCCACATTCACAAAGAGAATTCAGATTCCACACTTCAAAAAACGGGTAACTGCACGCAGCTAAAAGGAGAAAAACAGGAAGAGGGCCCTTCCCCGGGGTGAGGCCTCCCTGAAGCTTTGGCTCTTGGGGTTTTATTCCAGCAAAGGCATCAAGGCCATAAAAAGAAAGCCATAACTCAAGTCTATATTCTTAGAAGAATTAACTTCAATGGCTCATAATTGGTTTAAATGTTAATGTTTGCATAATGCATGATTTCTTTATTAAAAGGCCGGGGCAGAAAACACATTATCCAATTCCACAAAAAGCCTCAGGAAAAATCTTTCCTGGAGCCTCAGATGCTTTAAAATTGATCTCCTATAGCTTGCCCTACTTTTATATTCTTAACAGCAGACAAAACAGCTCCTTTCAATTTTGAGTCAAACTGTTCCGAGCGCCGGGGCAAGCGTGGTCGCTATTTTCAGAGCGTCGGGCTGATTTTCTCCTCCCTCGGAGACCCCACCGCCGGGGATGAGAGGCCCCCGCTCCAGGCTCAGGTGCGGCAGGGGGACTTTCTGGGGATCAAACACGGACCCTGCATGGGTGCACTAGTGCCCCGGGCCTGCCCGAGCGCCTGGCACCTACAGAAGGCCGGCCTGCGAGGGCGCGCGGATTGGGGACACCGTGGGCGGAAACACACCGGCCTTTTCAGCGGAAGAGCGGCTCTGGCCTCAGTGCTCCTCTGCCGCCGGGACCCAGCCCCCACTCAGTGGGAAAGGGGCCACGCACCCTCAAGGCGAATGCTGAGCCAGCGAGGGTGTGGGGGAGGGACGATGGGGAACACGCTGCTTTTTGCTTCACCTCCAGCAGCCTCGTAGATAAGAGCATCTTTGCACACTCGAGAACTAGGTTGCTGGCCCTCCCTACCTCTCACGGGGGTGAATCAGCCGACTGGGCAGGCGATCTACGGGATTCTGCAAACCAGTGAGTTTGGAGATGGCTGTATATCGGGCAACCGTGAACTCGTGAGAAAAGGAGGTGCGGGCCAACGCCGTCCTAACTCCTGAGAGTTCAGGGGTCTGGTGTTGTGTCCATGGATATTTGGGTGGGGGTTGTGTGTGAGGGTCTGCTCGGGACACGCCCCCTCCAGAGATGAGCAGGTCAGAGGTGGCCACAGGCTCTGGACCTCACCGCCTTACCCCGAGGACCCAGATTTGGTCACCAACCGTGTGAGTGACCCAAACGGTGGCAGCGACAGCAGCTACCTCGAGCCAGAGCCGAGAGAGCCGTGCGTGAGAAGCGCGGTGCAGGGAGTCGGGAGAGGCCCTTGGCTCCAGCTCTGCGCCAGCCCCGCCTTGCTGCGGAGAGGCCGGGCACGGCCTGGTACAAAAAGCTAAAACGCCCGTGGACCCTGCAGTTACGCGGACATGAAGCTGCCCGGCTGTCCCCGCCCTCCCGTGTGGCGTCTGTGGCCGCACCCGCGGTCTCGCACGCACCTGGGAGGCGCACACCTGGCCCAGCGCGCACGGGGCATGCGCAGAGGAAAAGGGGTGGCCTGTGCGAGGGCGAGGGCGGCACGGCGGCGTCACCCTGCGCAGCCAGGGAGGGCAGAGAGGCGGCCAGAGAGGCTGCGGGGCTCGGGCCGGTCACCAGCGCATGGACACTGCTGGGCCAGCCCCTCCCCACTCAGCCTGCCCACCAGAGCGTCTCAGCCCAGATGCCCGGCGCCCTGGGTCTGGGCGGTACACGGTGATGGGCAGTGCATATGCTCATCCCCACTTTGCCCGTTTAACGGGCGGCTCCGGGCTTTGTGGGGCCTGAAGCTAGCACGGGGTCAGCGGCCTGTTGGAAAGCAGCGTCCCCAAGGTCAAGGACACGAAACCAACCACAGAGCTGGGGAGGGGCGTCCCCCTGCACACTGGCCGCAGGCCTCCCCTCCCCGGCAGCCCCGCGCCGGCCTGCAGGACACGCTCCTTCCGCACTGGCCTCAACACGCTGTTCCCTCTCTCAGGGATGCTTCTCCCTCTCCCCCAGCCAGGTCAGCCACCGCTGGCCTCGCCCCTCTGATCGGGTCCTGGGGCCTCCCCCGTGTCCTCGGCCACCCGGTCACATCGCCGCATTCGAGTGGGGTTGTTCAGATCATGTCAAACTGCCCCTCCCCGAGCGAGAGCGGAAGCGACTCCCGGGCTGGGGCCTCTGACCAGGAACCTCCCATTTCTGGAGGTTCCTGTGGCAGGACGTGCTGGAGAGTCAGTGTCCACGTCAGGCCCAGGAGTGTGCGCAGAACGCACCAGACCCGCCACCGGCGCAGCCGCCTGGGCTGTCAGCAGAGGGACGTGGCGTCTCCGAGACTGCCCACCCGCCTCCCGCTCGATGAACACCTCCGCTCACTTACAAGCGCAGTGTGGCTGATAAAAGCCACTGACAAGATAAACTAGTTGATAAACTTCAGCCTCTTTGGAGGCTTTTGCCACGTTTCAAACCGAAAGCCGACGCGGTGCTGACCCAGCCCAACACACGGCAGGGCGGAGCACAGAGCAACCGCGCAGCTGCCGACACTGGCCAGCGAGGGCAGCCGCGCAGCCGTGCAGCACGGCCAGCACAAGTCCAACAGGCCGGGCTAGACTGCTGCTGCGGGGGGGACACGAGAGTGACAGGCAGGACGGCTGCGAGCAGGGAGGGAAAAGCAGGGGCGCTTCCCTCGGACCCAGCAGCCTGCCGGAGGGGCGCCCTGCTTCCGCTCCAGACAAGTGAGCGCCGCAGTCCCCACCCTCCTCATCCTCACCACCCTGCTCTCACCATCATCACCACCCTCATCTCCCGCCTCCTCACCATCACCGCGATACCACCACCCTCCTCCCGATCACCCTCATCATCGCCATCCTCAGCTTCTCCGTCCTCATCCCGACCAGCCTCACACTCACCATCTCCATGATCATCACCTTCATCCTCACCTCCCGCCTCTCGCCATCACCACCCTCATCACCGTCATCCTCACCACCATCCTCACTCCCACCATCCTCCTCCTCACCGTCATCCCACTGTGCTTGGAACACCCATCGCCACCCCAGTCTCCTTTCAAGGAAGGGCTTCGGTCGCAGCTGCTGGGGTGCCGTGAGCCTTGAGTCCCGGGCTGCCGGTCCCTTCAAGGACGGCCTCAGCCCTTCCTGGGGCCGTGCCCTGCGCAGGCAGCCGCGCCACAATGGACTCGCGCACTACAGGAGCCCTCCCAGACCGACCGGGGACACCCGCTATCCTGGCAGTGGCCTGTGGGGCGTCTCAGGTCTGCGCCCTCGGCTCTAACTCTGAGAACTTGGCAATGATTGTGGATGTGTAACAGGACGGTGGGGGGACACCTAGGAACCCCAAACCTGCCTGCTCTAGATGGGCTCTGCCATCCTCTGCATCAAGACAAAACATGCTCTACTGCACGAGACCTTCAGTGCCAAGGAACCTTAGTAAGTCAGTCAGTGTGCAACAGAGAGGAGGGGAGGCATAGGTATGGTTCCCCATGAAGTGCCCGGAGTCTCCCCTCCCCTCACGGGTAAAGGTCCAGCCCAAAGCGGGGCCCCGGGGCCCGAAAGCTGCCACAGTCTAAGGCCCCTGCTGGGGGTCCCGCAGGAAAGGGTAGGAGGGGCGAATCTGGGAGGGAGGAGCAGATGGAGGCCCAAGTGCAGACACAGGCTGCCCGGCCCCTCCCGGGGCTCTCCCACATCTGCTCCTCCAAGCGTCTCCTCCCGCGTCCCGAGTCCCTGGTGCAAGGCCAAGGCCGAGAAGCCAACGTGGCTCCTTATCTGTCTCTGCCCCACCGGCCTCCCAGGCCCCCTTCGCACTCCCCATCCTTGTTCTCTTTGTCTGCCTCCTCTGCAGCTTCTCCTCCCTGGTCAGCTCCACCCTCCCTTGGGTGGGGCAGGGACTCCAGAACCCCTCCTTCCCCTGGGGACCCCCGTACAGACACGTGCATGTTTTAAAGCTACCTAAACACTCTTCACTCCGGGCCAGGAGTCTTCGTGGTCCAGACCATGTTCCAAAGAGCCCCCCAGGCCACTGTCAGCCTCCCCCCCCCCCACTCATTTCTTCTGCCAGCTCAACAGATGGGCTCCGGCCAGCAGTCCTGCCCACCTGAGCCATGAGAGGCCTCAAGCACACAGCCCCTTGGCCGCTGGCCGGCCCCAGGCATCAAAGTGCCCTCCAAGCAGAGAGAAGATGCTACTTGTTGTGTTTTTGTTCTTCTCAACATTCTACTTAGGAGACATTGCAAAAGCTGTGCTTTTACTAAAGCCTCGAAGTTCAACTAAAAATTTTTAATAGTCTACCTATGAATCAGTTTTATAATATGTTAAGGGGAAGATTTAATAAGTCAGTAAATTAAATTCCTTAAATATTTCAAAATATGTTCATGGATTTAATATATTTGGCTTATTTTTAAGCAATGTATATGCCTCATTAGCATGAAAAGCTCTCTTAAATACTTAAACAGTCCAGCTCATCTAATAAATAAACTTACAGAGGACTCGAGTTCCCGTAAAACTTCCAATTTTGCTTATATTTAGGTACAGTGTCCTAGACTTTTCAACTTAACGTTGCAAATCTAAAATTAAGTCCTAAATACCCCGTTTTTGCAGGACCCACAAGACTTACTGAATGCAACAGATTATCTTATACATTATAAACACATGACATAAAAACATTCCCCAATAATATCGAAGCCAGACACAGAAATGCCAGACACCAAGCAGGCTTATTTACCGCGTCACCACTCAGCTGAGCCGTCAGCCTTGCTGGGTCTCGGTTCACCGAGGAAGCCGTTTCACCCACTCCAGGTGCTGGGTTTGGGTCCCCCAAACTGAGTCTCATCATCCCCTATGGACAAGCACATTCTCCCGGGGGCCAGGGCTGCTGGTGATGACGTTCTTTAACCAGACAGGTGAGCTGGAGTCTCCTTACCTGGCAGCCTCGGGGAATTTTCTACAAGGTCCACAACAGTGAGGGCTCCAAGGTTAAACCCTCCACAGAGAAGCCTCTGCCTCTCACCCATTAGGGAGTCCAAGGGGAGCCTGGGCACTGCCTTCCAGGCTGCCTCGCCCCACAGGGTGAAGTCCGTGGTCCTGAACTGTCCCCTGCTATCCCCCTCTGAGGGCCACGCGTGTTCAAATGGTGGGTGACTTCTGCTTGGAATCCAAGGCTTCTCCCATCCCTGGTCTGCTCTCTCCTTCAAGGTCTGAGCAAACCCCAAAGACAGATGCTCCTGGGCTCAGCACCCACCCTCCCCAGGCTGAGCTGCTCTTGTGGGGTACCTCGCTGTGGAGACTCTGGAGTGTGGGCCCATCCTGCTTGTAGATGAGGGATCAGCCCGGCCTGGGACCAGATCCCCAGGACACGGCCATTGCTCGCCCCTTAGTATTTCCAATCATTCCTTTTCACACTTTTACTTAAATTTCCTTTATTATTCCTGGGCGTCCTAGTGGGGATTTTTGAGTATATAAATAACAAGTAATTGGAACTATTGCTATGTGGTATAATTTGTGACACTTTCTTACACCCTTAGAGAAACACTTATGTCAATAAATCTTATACAATTAAGGGGGCCATATTTCAAGTATGCTGTAGTTGGTTATTTTTAGTTTTAAAAGACATTAAATAACAACATACACAAAAAGATGATCATTTTAAAACTTCTCATTACTAGCTATGCTGACCAACCCTCTCAGCTGGCCCAGAACTGGGGTGGGGGGACCCCAAGAGGGGGCACTTCCAGTCCCAACCAGGGAACCTCCAGTAGACCAGGAAGCACTTAATATGACTATCGACACCCACTCGCCCTAAAACTTCAACTTCACCGACTGAACTCATTTCCTTATTTCTAATCTGGAATCTAAGATATTTATAAATAGCCACACAATTATTAGAAGAAATTAAATATATACAAATAAACACCCATTACTTGTGAAAACAGGTAACAGTCCCCCAACTCTTCTCTTAACTCATTGTCTTTTAAGAGCTTAACCTTTCAGCAAACTCCGATTGCTGTAACTGGCATCACCTCACTATTGTGTTGTTTCTCAGGATTACCACAGCTGGGTTAGTGGATGCGCGTAAGTTTTAAGAAAGATCCACACATCTCTGGAGCTCCCCACCCAGGGGCCCCTCCCTCCACTGCATCGGGATGACTGAGGGAGCATCTCACAGCCAGCAGGACGCAGAGGCAGTGAAATGACACCATTTCCTCAAAAGAACCAGCTTCGGCCTGTGCCTGGGACTCCACGCAGTGCCCCGAGGTGCCCAGGCCATGGGGTGAGTCCCCAGCTGTGTCTATACCTGGGGCTGAAAGTTGGGGCTCCCACCCCCAGGGTCTCCCCTGCTGAGGTCCCCACATTGGGCACAGAGCCGAGCCTTCCTCACCCATCCCATCAAGTTCCCCACCCAGCAAAGCTGTGCGTGAAATAAAGTAGGTTTCTCGCGCCACTGAGCTTGGGTGGTTTGGAGCTGGGGAGAGGCGTCTGATCAAAGCAGTTTCTCCATCCTCGCGTTTTCCGAGCACGTCCCTGCTGTCCGACAGACAAGGCCCCACTTGCCTGACTTGCCTCAGATTCCGGCTTCCTGTGGCCTGGCTTCCCCGCGGGGCCGGCCGAGGCATCTGTGTGCGTGGGGGGCGTGTGGCCGCCAGGCCAGACGCGGATCATCCACTCCGATGCCCAGATGCACCCCACGGCACGTGCTCCACACCCCGGCCTGGCCCCCTCCTGGGTCCTCTGGCCGCGCCCACCGCTCCTCCCCCAGGGTTTCCAGCCCCTCTCTGCAGGGACCTCTCCCGGGAGGGAGGCGCATCCAGCCTTTCGCCTCAGTCCCAGACGGAAGGGCGATTGGGGTCGCTCTTATGCCTGCGTTTTTTAATTGTGAAATCTGAAATGATTCTACATCTCCGGGAAATTGCCAAAATACTGCCAACAAGTGGCCCTGCCCCCCGCCCCAGGTGAGCTAAGTAACCGCCCCTGACCGGGAGCTGATGGGGTTCACCGCAGACCTTACTGCCCCTGTCTCCCTGAAGGGATCACGCGCCCCTCAAAGGACCTCTGCTGTCCATTCTGGCCCCACCCTTGGGGCTCCTGCTTCTGCCCTGCCCCTCACTCCACCTGGGCCCTCCAGGCTGGGCCACCCCTCGGCCCGCAGCCCCGAGCTATCATGTCCCCCCCTCTCCCTGGGTCTCCTTCTCCCACCTCAATGTGGGGGCCTAATAGGGTAAAGGCTGGGTCCTATTCCCACTTGGCAGAGAACAAGCATCCCCCAAATCTGCATCTGAACCGTCCTGAAGAGAGACACGGGGCCTAGAGGGATCCATGCAAGTCAAAGTATCTCCTAAACAGGCCTCAAAAGCGTCACCCCATTCCCGAGACGCAGCGCACAGGAGAAGTTGTGTTTGTGAATAAAATCTCCCGCGAATAGCTAAGCCTTGAAGCAACTGGTATTAGGTCAAAGAAACTACCAGGAACCAGAAAAAAGCAAACTGACATTTAGAAAACACCGACATCATCTTTCCCTACCAGGGCTCGAAGCTTTGCGAATGTGGAAGCGAATCGGCACACAGATGAGCAGCTCTTTGGACGGCTGATTAGTTATTCATCCCGAGGGACAGTTATTCTCCAGCTACCTACATATTTAAAATAATATTTTTGACAAGTAGAAAAATGTGTTCCATGCTTTACTTCCAAAAAGGCAAAAATATCAACTTGAAAGAAATGATTTGTTTGTACAACCCAAGGGGAAAATAGGGCTGGAATGTGCAGGCTATAAAGACAGACGTTCCATCTGGCTGTGAAAGCTACCTGTATCTCGGTTGCTTAAAGCAAAGCAGAAAGAAGTAAAGCATATTGGAGGGGTGGAGGGAGGGACAGAGGCAGGGAGGAGGCAGGGAAGGAGGGTGGAGAACAGAGGGAGGAGGGAGGGATGGAAGGAGGAGTAGAGGGAAGGAGCAGGGAGGGACAGAGGCAGGGAAGCAGCAGGGAGAAAGGA